>QJNU01000670.1:0-39216 GCA_004154915.1 Monosporascus ibericus | reverse complement strand
GTCACCTACTGATCGGCCCATATGTGTTCCGGAGCTAAGCTACTTAAAGTTGTATGAGTGCAACAGCACCTGCAACTGACCTAATACAACAACACAACTGATGTCCCCTATATCTGACAGTTGTTTGATAATTATAAACCCGGATTACGAAGTTTTCTAAATTTATTATATTTATCCTTAAAAACCCTTTTTATTGTTAGCAAATTAAATGCTAAATAGTTATTTAAAACGGATTACGATAAATAACAACCTAGGATCGGTTATAAAAGCAAAGCTTGAAAAGTTAGGCGAATAAAACGCGTAATAAGAAAAAGTTTTTAATTGCATACCCGAAAATATCGTTAGGTTATTTGATCCCGAATCAAAAAAAAAAAACGTTATTGGCTAAGCCCGAATATTTTTCGCTTAAAGACGTTAATCGGTATACAAGCATACCGGCCAATCTCGACGAAAGCAAAATGAACGAAATATAAAAATCTCCTTTAAATATATTAATTCGACAAATAACGTTAGGACTCGTAATAAAAAAACTTCGTTACCATAAAGTCGATAATATATAATTCCGTCGGAAAGTTATATTTACTTTACTTAAAAGCTAACGAACCGATATGCGAATAAATTAACAGTTTAAAGTAATATAACAGTACGAATACGAATAAAGTAGTAAATCTTCTAAAACTTAAATATAAAAGAGTTCTAAAAAAGGAAAATACGTTAACTTAAAGGAGCTTTATAAGTAACTTAAGGAATAAGATATATTTATAGCGAACGCCGTAAAAAATAACATCTTTAAATTAATTGGCTTATAATAAATAAATAACTTCGTTAATATAATAATACTACTTGAAATATGGTACGTAAATTAATTACGGCTGGCTACATCTCGAAATGAAATTAATAAGCTGTTATATAAAACCATTGATAAGGAAGCGCGTACGTTAATAAAGATACCTGTTAGGGCCGTAAAAAGTGGTACTTACGTTACGACCTTCGAAAATAAAACCTTTACTACAAAAAACGATTAATCTATTAATAAAGCTTCGTCCTCAAAATTATTTCGTAAACGGGCAAGAATTAACTTTCAAGTTAAAAATTGCAACCTTAAAAAAGGTAAAAAAGGTTGCCGAACGTATAATAATACTAAACATAACATACGGAATTGCAGATATATAATTAATATCGCAAATAAAAGGATTTTCGAAAAAAACAAAAAAAGGTTTATTAAAAGGATAACCTTTCACGCTAAACTCTGTAAGAAAGTCGAAACGATTAAAAAAAAGCTTTCGGAAACCTTAAATCTATAATGGCCCATAAGTATTAACAGTTAACGGATGAAATAAAAAAATCTTAATAAGCTCGGTAAATCATATACTATATAAGGCATTTAACGTATTAGATATGTATTTAGTAAAAAACAACGCTATCTTAGATTTCGGAAGCTTTATTTATATATTTTACGACCTAACCCGATTTAAAAGATTATTAAAAGTACTAAAAAGCTATATAGTTTTAATAGGCAATATTGAAATAGCGATTTTAAGATATAGGGATGTTACGATATATATAAAAAACTTACGTAAGAAAAAAAAGGCCTAATATTAAAGGAAATAACTTATTATTAAATCTTTTATTATAACATCGTTTCGTATAAACGCTTCGAATAAAAGGGTTATTATTAGGATACCGTTAATAATAACGTAAAGTATCGAAATAATTATAAAAAACTGTACGTTCTAAAAAAGAAAGAAAGTTAACGTATAATCGAAAGTAAAAGCTATATAAAGGCCGCTTTTCTTATGAGTAAAAAGGTAAGTAAAATAACAAATTAAATAAGGGCTTAAACCCTGAGGTCGAGGGTACTATAACATTTAAAAATAGGCTACCACGAGCCAAAACTCTTAAAGCACTTACTTAATTACTACCGTAAAGCGCTATTAAAGGGCCCTAAAATAGCCGAACGCCCGGCGTATGCCCTGACGAAAATAAAGAAAATCCCCTTACTGAAAAAGCCACATCTTAAAGTAATAACGCCTTTTTTAAGGGTATGCTTAAATTAGCAAAACTTTTCGGAGGAAGCCCGTAAATACAAACGAATGTTAACGATTTTATAGAAAGCTATATATTAAGTAATAATATATTTCTACGTAACATCAGGAAAAAAAGATAAAAACTTACGTATTTTCAAGGATTATGTAAATTAAAATAAGATTACTTTGGGCTTAACGCAAACTTTATTCGAAAAAATATAAAACTTGCCCGTAACTTATCCGTTGAATGGCTACGTTTAAAAAAAATCCTAATCAAACTCTTTACTCCGTATACGCACGCTTAAAATGGAGGCCTAAAGCGTTCGGAAGATATGGTAATAAAAAAAGCACGCGCGATAAAGATCGGATCGAAACTGCCGCATAACTTGTAAAAATAGCCCGTTAACTACGCTGCCTATTTTTATAATAAAACCTTAATAGCTGCCCTTAATTAAAAAACCTCATATAAGGTTATGTACATTTACTTAGTTAAAAAGGATAAGATATCAAGTCTTAAAACGCTCTAGTTAACTTATTTCAAGGCCTACGGTTGCAAATATTACGTATTAAAGCTTAACCCGAACTATAAACTAAACAAGTTATAAAAGCTGAACCTTAAAGCATATATCGGGTACCTCGTAAGGTGTAACTTCACAAATATATATAAGGTATAAATACCAAAGCTTGAGAAAGTAATCATAATAAAAAAACGTAATTTTTAACGCAACCGAATTTTTTAATAAGAAAGATACGTTACACCGTTCGAAGGAGATAATTAAGAACCTTAAAAACCTAGTTACGAAAATACAATTACCTAAAAAACTAATAATTAACGAAATAATCCGGAAAAAAAACGATTCGGAAATGGAAATCGAAGATAAAAATAAGGTTAATACTTTTTCAAACGAACAGTAATTAAAAGATAAGGTTATTTAAGACAAATTTATTATGGGATATAAAATAAACCTTAAAAATATAAGCTGGGATAACTTTTTATAACTATTTAAGCTAATAAAAAAATACCGTACGCTAATTATATCAGTTTAACGGTTAAATAACCTAATTAGCAGGTTAAAAAGGAAATAAAGAAAGACTTATGATACGAAAATAACTTGCAAATCCTGCAAAAAAAGGAAAGGTTTTACAGCTTCCGTAAATATAAGGTCGCTAGCTTCTAGATAAGAGCGTTTGCTGCAAGAAGGAAATTCTTTTTTCATTAAAAGGATCTAACTAAATTACCTAAAAAAGTACGTAAGTTAGAAAATCACCCGATAAAGCAGCAATTCCGTACGGTATAAAAGGCTTACCTTAAAAAGCATAACTCCTTTAAATCGTAAGAAAAAGTAATTACGAAATCAACTAAAGGTTATCAAGTGCTTTACTACAAATAAGTATTCACATACAAGTTCGACAAACATGGGAGGCTTTAAAAATGTAAAGCTAAACTTGTAATATGTAAAAATTAACAAAAAGGGGAAAACTTACTTATAAAAACGATAGCGTTAATAAAAATAACGATATAATTAATCTTCGTAATAATTACTAAGTTCGATTTAAAATTAACGTAATTAAACGTAATTAACGCTTTCGTTTATAATAATTTAAATATGAAGGTTTTTATAAAGATACCTCCAAGGTTCTCGAAAAAAGAAAAGGTACTTAAGTTTAAGAAAGCTTTATATAACTTAAGGAGGTTACCTTTTTATAGTAAAAAACGCTTATAAACCCCTTTAAAAATCTAGGCTTTAAAAAAGTCTCTTAAAAGCCTTATATAATAATAAAAGATGATATATTAGTATTTTCTTTTCGTAAACGATATTATATTAAGCTATAAAAGAAAAAAAGGGAAATAATAAAAACGATTACTAACCTAAAAAAACAGTTTAAGATTAACGAACTTAAGGAACTCAAGTAATTTTTAAAAAACCACGTTTTACGACGAAAAAACGAGCGATTAATTTAATTATTACAAAAGTTATATATCGAAAAGGTAATAGCTCAATATTAAATCGATACGTTAGACCGAACTTCTCGTACTCCTATAAATTAATACAAACTTCGTCCGTTCGAAAAAGAAGGCAATAAACAAATAACGAAAGTTTTATCAAAAAAAGGTCGGTTCGATTTCTTTCGCAGTAATTTCCATACGTCCTAACGTCGCGTTTACCGCCTTAAAGTTATTACGTTTTAATTATAACTCGTTAAATATTTACCACGAAATTGCAAATAGGGTAATACGTTACTTATATTATACTCGTAATTTCGTAATTCGGTATAAAGGTAATAAAGACGCTTAGGTAATAATAGATATAAGTAACGTTTCGTTCGTTAATAATTTAATTAACCGGAAAGGTTTTAAAGGTTCGTACTTTCGTTATTCGAAAAAATAATAACGTAAAAAGCGAATAAGCAGGATATCGCTATAGAAAATACGATTAAAGTAAAGTTATTAACCTTAAGCGAAACGATTAAAGAAGGGTTATTTTTAAATAGGTTCCTAAAGGTATTAACGTTAAAATTCGATTATCTTTTTATAATAAATTATAATAATAAGCAAACTTTAAGATTACTTACTAAAGACGCCCTGAAATTTGTAACGAAGTTAAAGTACGTCGAGATGTACAATTACTGGTTAAGGTAGGAATGTTTGCAAGGAAACGTATAGGTCAGGTAACAGGAAACGAACAGTATAATAATTAACGGATTTACGAAGTTACTTACGGGTAACGCGCATAAAAGGTTCGTAAAGCTTTTAAGAATAAAAAATATTATATAATATTTAAAGTTCATCAAAAAGGAAAACGAACTTCGCGAAAGGATTATAGCGCGTCGGTTAAAGCGTAAGGTAACGCAGAAGTTTCTAATAAAAAGCGATCTCGATCGGCTTTAAAAGGACCTAATCCATTAATAATCCTTAAGTAGTAAGCCTTAACGAGGTTTACGATGGCTTTATTAGGGGGTGTATCGGATATAGTAGCTTTAGGTCGGAAGGAATCGATCCGTATGTCGCGTTAATAGGTGGAGGATACAGGGGTAGCAGCTAATTTGTATAAGAGATTAATTCCCTTCTGCCCTGACGAGAGACAGTTAGCTGTTATCATCATCAGAACCAATATACGAATGAAGCTGCAACGAGGATACTCAATTTGCGTGGTCTCAGGCTGTTTGACAGCTTCCCCAAAACGATGGGGGCAAGACTATGGGTTTTCGCCGACTCGGATTACGTGGCCCAGTGCTCAGCGTGAAGCAACTAAGCACTTTCGAGCAGGTAGCTCAGGGGTAATCAATAGAGCAGCGCTGATCAGGACTGGTCAGCGGCAATCAACTGAGCGGTACTGATCAGCATTATTCAACAGGATATATATGTTCATTCCCTCTCCTACACAGTCTAGAAAACTTGCCACTTTATAAATATAACTTAGTTACGCAAATCACCCTTGCTATTACCAGACGTTACTACGTACTTCTTTGCTCAGATCTCACCGTACTCCTGCTAGCATTCTTTTTATAGTGTTTAACGCCGGGGAGTTAAGCCGCGTAGCGGCTGTCTCAGAGCCTCCCTTAGGGCATATAGGGCGTGCTAAGCTAGATAAAGCTATCTCTAATTAATTAATTTATAAATGTAAATTTATTTAGCAGTTTTTTTCCGTAAACGCGTCGCTGCTTTTAACGTATTAAGCTATATTTTTCTTTTTCCGTACCAAGGTAATGCCTATCGTTTTCCCCTTTCCCTTTACGAAAGTTTTCGAAAGTTAAAGCTTAAATTATAATTATGATAATTAGGTATATTAGTTGGTTATTTGTTATATATTAAGAGTCTAAGCGTATTACTAAATTTAAAATTATCTCATTTTCCCGCCTTTTTTAACTTTTTTAAAACGTTTAAAAATACCTATCTAATCCCTTATATTTAATTTAAAGAAAATCGTTAAGGTTTTAAGTAACCTTTACCGTTGTAGAATAATCGTTGCATTTAAAACGATATCCGGTAACGGCTTTAACATAATCCCGTTCCGGTTTTTTTACATATAAATATTCCCGTAAAACCCCGTAACCTTAATATAATTCTTAAAAACGATTAAGTTATTTATAAGTTCTTTAAATAATATACCTTATCCTCATGTTTTTAAAAGCGCGTTTTCTGCTTTAATAGTTAATCTTCGAAAAAGACGTTTATTTTTTTGTAATAAATTAAATATTCGGATACTTTAAGCTTACCGTAAATATAGTATAATTCGGTATCATTATATTTAAATTTCCGGTAGTATTACGTAAATCTTTAATATCTCGTACGGAATATTAGATAATAATTAAAGGCCGGCTTTATTAAATATTCAGCTTATTGGGATAAGCTAAATAATATTTCAATTTTTGGCCTTATAACGTTATAAAAGTTTAAAAAAAGCTGTTTTTATTACGTTTTATTTTATAACCTTATTTTAAATTTAATTTCGTAAGTTATAATTATATAATTTCTATTACCGTTTTTTTAACTTTCAGTCGGTGTTTATCAACTTATTTGCCAATTCGTTTTTTTATGTCATAATATCCTAGATTTTAACGTTTTCCGACATTATACATATCTACCGTTACGTAAAGTTTTATATATATTTATTAAAAAGATATAATAATATTTGCCTTGATCTCATAAATCGTTTCCGTATTATGCAGGTAAATTTATATTCGCTTCCGGTTAATTTCGGGTAGTTCTATAACGACGTACTTTAATCCCTTTTAAGTTTTTATTACCTCTCTATCGAAAACAATAAAGTAAGGGTTTAAACGTCCGTATCCTGTGTCGAAAAGTCGCTTATTTTAATAAACCGTAAAGCTATAACCGACTTCCTTTTTATTTTCCAAATTATTCGAAAGACAATAATGGTTTTCGGTAGTAAAGCTGTATGCCAGGTTTCGAAAATTATGATAGCTTTCTTTTTGGTAAGTTCTTATATAATATTTCTTTTCGAATTAAATAAGTACTTAAAAAGGAGTAAGATAAGTCGTTATACGAATGGTAATATATTTATTATTAAATATATCTTAATTTCAAAATTTTACAAACCTTTCGTTCCGTATGTTTTAATAGTTATAATTAATTCGATCTTTTTAATTAAATGATAATCTTTATTAATAGGTCGTAATTTCTATATAAATCTTTACAATATAAGGTTTAAAACTATTTACACTATCGGCAGTTTTACATCGCAATATAAAACGTCCGTAAATATTATTTTTTATATTAATAAGATAACTTTAATAGTTAAGGTAAAAGCCCGTTAAACTCTTTTTACGTATTAACTTATGTTAACGTTAATCTTATTTTTCTTTACTTATTCAATACGTTTTCCGTATTACGTTTTTACACTATATAATATCGTAGGAATAATATATATAATTATAACGTTTTATAATCCGGACGCCGGGGGTCCGTATTTCGTATTCGTTAGATGCTGTATATATTAAATAAACTATATTACTATATCATTTTTCTTTAAAAAACGTATCGTTTAAATATCAATTTTCTGTTAAACCGGACGTTAAATTACTTAAATGCTGGCATTTTATTATTATCTTCCGGTTCTTTTATTAAGTAAATTATACAGTTGTCGTCGACTACTACCGACAGGTTATATCTTTTTCGTCATTTAGTAATATATAATAACTTGTATTTTTTTTAAAGCGAAATAAATCTGAGCTTTTTCCTTTGTTATAATATGTATTATACGTTTCGAACTAAGAGTTATGTATTTCTATTAAATATTGTAAACGTTCTATATAAATATAAGTTATCCGTATAATCGAATTTTAAGGCCCGGTTTCATTATAAAAGCTTTATAAAGTATAATATATAAAATACGTGAGAAAGTAAGAAAGCTTAAGGTATACCGTATCGAACCCAGCTATAGCCCGTTATTTTAAATTTAAACCGTACCCGAATTTACCTATCTGATAAAAAGGATTCTATAAAATAAAATATCGATAGCGGCTAACCTTAACATCTTATTCTTTTTTAATAAACGTCTTTATAGCAAGGTATCGAAGGTTCCTTATACGTTTATCGTAATTATGGAAGCCATTAATTTAATTATAAGTACTTATTTTACGTTATATTCGAAAAACGTTAATAAATTTATTATTAATTATTTAAATAACGCTGTACCGTATTATAAATTAGAAATATTATTTGCTCAGGCGGTTTATGCTAGCTGTTGTATTATTACCCTTTTTAACTTTTTAACTTTTTCCGGAAATAGGAAAGTAAAATTATAAGCTATTAAAATTTCCGTAACTTTTTATTCTTTTTTCTTACCTTGAGTATTATTAATATTTCAGTGTTCCACTAAGCAGCTAGGATATATATAAGTTATAACGTATTTTTAAAAATGTTTTTAATGTATTACTGAAATGGTGCAGGGTGCAGAGCCGGGTACATGGCTTTGCCGATCAATTAGTCATCACTAGTCATGTATTTCTAAAAGTTTATTTCTTGCTGGGCGCAACCTTAAAAGATATTCATTATCGCCACACATACGGATTTAACACCACATAATACAGTTTGCGTTACCTTTATTATCTTTCGAACCGCAGGCTTAATCGCAACGCTTTCTTTAATTATGTATTAATTAGGACCAAATCGCCCTATCTTAATTCATTTAGCTATTAATACAAGGAAACTAGCTTTAATTAGCTACCGAAGCAACTTACGATTTCCCATTATTAGACGGAAGGGATAAGGTTTTAATTAAAACGCGACCTCGATTATAATTACGGTTACGACTACGAATATGATAATTTGATAACGATCTGTGAACTCGATAATTGAAAAGAGGATAAGGTCCTACGATAATGCCGTAACATTTTTGCAATTAATAAAAAAGCTCTTAAGCTAAAATTACGATACTTTATTCTGAAATACGGCTTTATTTAGAAAACGACAAAGAAGCATAAGCGTAAAAAGTCACCGGTTTCGGAATATGAACTAATTACCCAAGTTTTAAACCGACTACGTAATTTAAAAAACAAATTATGTTATGCAAGTGCTACTGTAATAAGATTAAGATTACGAAATATTTTGGATTAAGGCTATTAGAGTTATAATTACGTCGCTGGCGACGTGATTATTCGAATTTTAACTAATTAGATGGTGGGACCGACGACAAAATTAACAATATAAAGCAAGTTGCGAATTTAAGCAAAAAGAGAATTAGGGTTATAAAGTTATTAATATTAAGGACAAAAGGGGAAGTACGAAAAGGGATTAATATGTCTTAATACAATGCGAAAGTTAGGAAAAAGATAATAAATAATACATTTTAAACTTTGCTGGCGTTAATCGGATAGCATCTTATTTGGTTACTGTTAGGAAATATTATTTGGGATCTGCTGCTTTTGGTTAGTTTTAGTATGAAAGTATTTAAGTTGGTAATAGAGGTATTAATAAGTAAGTTCAAAAAGGTCTAATTTAGTATAGGTTAAAAATAATATATTAATCAGGATAAAACGGTTAAGATAAATGGTAAAAAAAAAGGCTGCTTAGTTTTCTATTACAAAAGAAAAGGAGAATATATTCGAGATAAATATTACGAATAGTTATTTACCTTATGCATAAACATATTCCCGTTAACCCGGCGTTTTAAAACCCGAATAATTTTAAGACTAGTAGACTTAATTAGTTTAAAAAAGGTTTTAGTAAGTTCGTTAAAAGCCCTTTAAAGCTTTTTGAAATTATTACTTAAGTTAAGCGATAATAAGGTTTTTTATTTATATCGAAATTCCGTATTTTAAAGAGAGAGAAAAGTTCTGTTTTAGATATTATTATTTAATACCGATCGATAAAGGACTTTTACAAAAGTAAAGTTAGTAAGAAGGAGCCTTTAAGCAGTTCGATTAGATCTTTAAAACTTGTACGGGATTCGAACTTTTACGTAGTTCTTAAAATCTCGATTAAGATTTTACGAAAACGAAAGATTATATAGTTTTACAAATCCTTAAAATTATTTATAGGATTTGCGGTACCGATATTAGACGTTGTACCCTTTGGATAAACTGATTAATAAGGATACGGCTTTTTAGTAGACTTTATGGACACGCTTTCGTTTTTAGTAATTTTCCTGGACTTGTTTACTTTTCCGCATTTTCGTTTTTTTGGAATTGAAGTTACCGATTAGCTTAAAGGGGTTAATAAACTGTTTAAGCAACATAAGCTGATAAAGTTTAAGATAATTATTAAATTACCGTTTTGAACGGATAGCATTATTATAAAAGATCGAGTTAAGGCTATTATTAAAGGATTTATTAAATAGGACGACGTTATTAAGGTTATTTTAAAGTCTTATGAGTTATAAAATTTAAAGTAAATCCGGATTATTAAGGACCGATTAAGGATTTTAATGAAGCAAGTTTAACGTAATAAACCTGATTAAGTTTATAAATATTATCTAGAGTAGATTATTAAAGTGAAAGATATTTTGGAAGAATTTAAGTTAAAGGGGAAATTATTAAGAAGGATGAATATACGGAAAGCTTACTGGAAAAATTATCTGCCGGTTATTTTAAAGAGGTTTTTAATAATTCCTTTATAAAATTCGAAAGTTTATATGCGATAAGTTACGATAATGTATCGATATTAATTAAAGATTAGGGTTTGAATAAGGCTGGATTGTTTAAATATAAAGGCCGTAGCCGATAATAAGGAAATGTCAGCTTTAATATCGATTACGAAAATAACGACCGGGTTTATTTAATTTAATAACTTAACTAATAATAATAAGGAAGCCTTTAACCGTAATAGATAGTAACAAACAAGATTAATTAAGTATCCGAAATTATAAATGTATTATAAAATTTAGAAATTGGTTAAGTTCGATAAATTTAAAACTTAAAGGTTTTTAAAAAGGAAATGAGTAAACGAGAAATTACCTAAAACTTATAATATTACGCTTTATTTAGATAAAAGGTATTTTGGGTTCGTAGTTATGGTATTAATTCTTTGATTAATATAATAAGCTTTTAGCCGGATGATTTTAGTTAATTAAGCTTTTATCGTAGCCGAGGTGTTTACCGAGGTCATAAAGGTTATCGAGGTAGTTACCTAGGTTAAGGAAAACGATATGATAGCTCTAATTATGGTATTTATTAGTTTTATTTAAAATTTAGCTATAATATAAATAAATGCCGTTTATTTGGGAATATGAAAAGTACGCGATTAATTTTATTTTAGCAATAACAGATATACGATTTATTTAAGAATATTTAACTATTAAGTTACGTTAAGTATAATATAGTTTCCTTAAGTTTTTACAAGTTAAGTTATTAACCAGTAAATTCCGATTCGGAGAAAAGTTCTAAAATGAATTTATAACTTACCGGGCTTTTTTAATTGCTTTAAGGAAAGAATGCGGTATTTTGATCGGCGAGACGACATTTATAAAGGTAGGGAATCGCTTAAAATTAATTCCGATAATATTCCGATTACTTTTATTAAGTTTCTAAAATCTATATAAATTTTAAAACCGTTTTAATAAGATTTCGGTATTAATTAAAACCGTATGATTAAGATTAATATAACTTATTTTGTCCAAAAAACGAAAAGCCGTTTTATAAAAAGGTACCTTTACGTTATTAATTATAGAATAACCCTGTTAAAAGTAAAGATACTCGATATTAAAGGAAATCCGTACCCTGGAGGTCGACGACTATGATCAGCTTATTATGCTTATTAGCGTTATAATAGTTAAGTATGTTAAGAAGGGAAAAAAGGATTTTGATAACGGTACGAAAAGAAATAAAACCGATAATAATAACCTGATATACGACGGATCTTTATTTTATAATATCGAATTAATTATTTAAAGAAATAACGTAATTTAAACGGGTAATATAACTTAAATATTTATTATTACTTAAGTATTTAGTACTATTTAAACCGATAATACGTTTAACTATTAAAGTTTAATCGATAAATATATTATTAAGTTTTAAGAAAAGAAGATCGATAAGAATTCCAAAAAGAAGTTTGAAATTACCTGGTCAGAATTAATAAAGGTTTATCTAAACTTCGGCGAAACTTTTATGAATGTTACAACTACTAAAACTTTAAAAGCATTTTATCGTAAAAGTAAAAAAACGATTAAAATAACTTTGGTTAAAATAAAAGGAGCCGAGTTTTTAAAAACGAAAAGAACCTCTAGGATTTAACGATGGATATTGGGTATAAATTAAAGGTTTAGCAAAAGGTAAAGGTTTTGTCCGTATAATAATATAACCCGGTTAAATATATTACCCCTTATTTAGATTTATAGTTAAAGTAAACTGTAAAAACGGCGAAAGCTTAATTAATAAAGTCATTGATATAATAGCTAAATCGAACATTATTATCGCTTTATACGTTAAGCGATATAAATTAATAATACGATAAATACAAATATCATTTATAGACTTTAATTTGCAAAAAGGACTTTATTCGAAAATATTATCGAAATACCTATCTGGTTAGCTGGCCGATTAATTATTACACTTATATTTATCGTTAGTAATTATTTCGTTATATAACCGCTGATATTTGGATTTAACTTTATGGCTAAATCGAAGATAATATTTAATATAAATCCGGAAATAATAGAAAGAAATTTAAAATTTGGTTTAAGAAAGATTATTATCTCGTTAATCTTAACTAAAAAGTTTACTTGCAATATCCGCGTTCAAAAAAAGTCAGAAAAGAAAGCCAGTAAAACTATAAGCTGCTTTATTAAGAAAGGTAGGCCTACAAGCGAAAAGATAAATAAATACGCTACGGGCCCGTATATCTTTTCGATTAATAATATTTATACTAATTAAAACCCCACAACCATTTAAAAAACTATAAGAAATAAGCTAAAACCTAGAAATACGGTATTAAGATAATTTAACGATAAAGAACTTACATACGCCTTATACGGAATCTTATAAAAAAAGTACGAAAAAAAGTTAATAAGGATCGTACCGTCCAGATTAATATGATATATAAGCCGAAGTAAAAAAAGGTAGTTCCTGTCGGTAATATACCACCTAATAGATCAGTACCACCTGGAAACCTAAACTGGAAGGTTAAGAAAATTGAAAAAGTTTAGCAAGTTATTAATTAAAGCGAAAAAAAGTTTAACGAACCTAATACTCCGTTAATTACCTTATTTCCCAAATTTATTACCATGCCGCGAAAAGTTCGATTTACAGAAAAAAGGGCCGACTTTATTTTTAATTAATTAGGCGATAAGTTTACCCGTACGAAAAAAAAACCTTTTTAAAAAGATGTTAGTCCATAAGAAGGTTACCTTAACCTAAGATTAACAAATATGTAGCAAAATTAATCCAATATCGTATTAAATTATAAGATCCGAATAATGCCTTATAAAGCGTGGTAAATTAAGGGCATAATTATACCGGCTAGCCTTAAAGATAAACTAATTAACGTATTACGAATATAAATGTAAAAAAGAATATTAAAATAATTTGATGCCGCGTATAAAAACGCTTAAATCTTTATATATAAAAATAATAAACTATGATTGATTAACTTTGCGATAAAGTTAAACGTTATGACTTTACGAAACGTTTTTATGCTAAAAAACTGCGACGAATTTTCCGCGGATTTTACCATATGCTCTTTATTTATTTTAGTATATTTCTTCTTTAGTTACGATTAGGTTACATTAATCCCGGTTAACAAAGATCTAACTACTTTCGCGATACTTTTAAGATTGCTTAAGTATACCACTATACTTATAAGGTTTACCAATTTTATGGCTTATTTCTATCGTATAATTAGGAGGATTTTGAACGATTTGATACCGGATATAATTCGGCTATTTGTCGACGACGTTGGAATTAAAGGTCCGAAAATAAGATATGATAACGAGGATATTTTTTTAAGAATTCGGCAATTTGTTTATAAGCATATCGTTAGCATTAATAAATCCTTACCTAATTATAAACTTACTAGTGTTTCGATTAATATAAAAAAGTTTTAATAATATTAAGAAACCACGATTATATTCGGATTTCTTTATAAAATAAATAATTATCATTTAGATATAACCAAGGTAAAAGAAATCCTGGAAATCTAGCCATACAGGAACATTTCGGATGTTAAAACCTTCTTAGAAATTATGGTTTATTATCGAATTTTCGTTACGTATTTTACTATAAAAATTAAACCTTTTATAAAATTATTCCGAAAGAATAAACCTTCTATTTAAAGTTTTGATCAAGATAAAACTATGGAAAGCGTTAAAAAAGCGATTACGATAACCCCGATCTCAATTACCTTGGATTATAACCCTATAGTAAGCAAAATTATTATAAGGATAAACGCAAGTAAGGGAGGTTTTAAAGGTACTTTCGAATAAGTGATTAATAAAATCGAACATCCCGTATATTTTAAAAGTGGTATTTAAAAAGGCGTTAAGTTAAATTACGACGTTATCAAGCTAAAATATCGAACCGTTTTTAAGATTTTAAGAAGATTCCGAAATTATATTTATAAAATCTAATTTATGTTAAAAACCCACGTTAAAATATTAGTAGCCTAGATTAATAACGTAATAAATTGATTACTTAGAGCATTTTTTACCCGTTGGGTTATATGGATAAAGATATTCGATTTCGAAATTAGGTATATCCTTAGTAAGAAAAATATAGCCGCTGACGGATTATCGAAAGAGTTACCTTGAACTTTTAATACGTTAAAGGATTAATAAAAGGAAAAAGTTAATAGTTTTATTACTATACAGCTAAACGTTATTTAGCTTAATTTTATTTTGATTAGTATAGCTATAATACTTATTGCGACGAGTTAAAAGTAAAAATATTTTATTGGAAATTGGTTTGAGGAGTTACAAAAATACGCGAAATTCCTAACAATATTAGATCTTCCTAATCGATTACGAAACGTACCGAGGAAAAAGAAAATGGCTTTTAAAACTAAAGCTTTAAATTATTTTATTTAGAACGGGATTTTTTAAAGCAAGGTAAATAAGCGATATAATACCCGTAGGGCAATTAATAACCAGTAAAAATAATATACGGTAATTAGGTAATATTATAAAGATTGCGACTATAAAGGACGAGATTCGACCTATCGGCGTATAACAACTTCCTATTACTAATGCGGAATATATAAATAAATTCGAGAAGCGGTATTTACGTATCCGAAATGCCAGAAAGCCGTTAATTAGCATTTCGAAAAAAAGCCATAACCTTTTTTAACCAATTGATATAGCTGCTATTTAAGTGATTAATATGTGATTTATACTTAATAATAATAATTATAAAGCTATTATTAAGGTTAAATACGTGTTGTCCGGCTATTTAGAAATTAAGGCTTTACGTTTAATGATATTAATTACTATTAAGAACTTTTTAAACGAATATATTTTTTTCGATATAATATTTCGATTAAGACTAAAATAAACGGAAGCTTTAAAAATAAAGAGGAAATTATTAAAGCCTATAATACTTTTAGAATTTAAATAAAGATTAAAACTGCGTATATTACCTAGCGATAAGGTTTAATAGAAAAAAGATATATCCTAATCGCTAAAGATTTAATAAAAGTAACTAATAATACTAACAAAAAATAGGTTAAGGTTTTGCCAAAAATGATCTTCGCTGACAATACAGCCGTTAAAAGCTATAATTTCAGTCCTTACGAATTGTTATACGGTTAAAGAACGATCTGTTACAGGAACAGGGGTTCCTGTCTCGAGGAGACCTACCTTTGTGGCCTAGTGCGAACCTGCCACGGTTAAACCCCGGACAGAAAAGACTTGGCTTTCAAGGTGATCTGGTTGATCTGGATGATCTGGGAACCAGATCATACAGATCATACAGATCCACGACATACTCACTTTAAGGAATAAGGATATATATAACCCGGTTTCCTATATAGATAGCATTTATTTAGTTTCGCTTTTTAGCTATCAATCTAAGCTTTTAATTAAAAGTAACTATACCGTTCTTTAATTAAGGGAAAAGTTTTTAAATCTTTTTAACGAACAAACCCTTAATAAATTATTCCTTACCTTATTATTACTTATAAATTAAAACCTTATTTCGGATATTGCTTATATTTCCAAGTAAATGTATAATAAGTTCGTTATATTTTGATAACTTTTTAATTAATAACCGACAGATAATTTTAAGCTTAATTAAGTATAAGCTTTTCTGAATTTAATAAAAACAATATTACAAAACGACGTTTAAAAAACAAATAATATACCTAATTCCCGTTACAAACTAATAAGGGATTAATAACCAGATTAAATAATTTATCCCTTATCGAAAAAGTTCTTTAATTAATTAATAATATTATACTTTTTATAACCCGTAATAAAAGAAAACCTTTTTCTTCCTAAACCCAGCAGTTAACCCCGGCTTTAAAGGATATTATTAAGGTTTAGAAAAATTCGGAAAAAAAAGAAAAGCCAGTAATCCAGGAACCTTAAGGCCTAAAAGGAAAAAAAAAAAGCTTTTTTTTAAAGAAAAAATGGAGATCCTGTTACGTAAAATCCAAGCCCTGAAAAAAGATAAAGAAAAGAAACCCTAACCCCCTAAAAAAAGTATAGCTTAACTTACTAAAAAAATAAAAAAGAGAACTTTAGTATTTCCATTATTCGGCCCCGACCGGTACCAGAAAACCACTATCTTACCCTTTAAATATTATAAAATACCTAAAATTAAAAGATATAAACTAACCGTTTTTAAATCTTATAATAAATTTATAAATATAAAAGGATTTTTAATTTAAGTCCGGATTTATCTTAAATTTTATTAAAGTTTTTTAACGAAAAATTATTAAAAAGTATTAGTTATTTCCTAAATATTCGTAAGAAAAGTTTTTTCATAATTCGAGCTAATCTTAAAAAATTACTTAAAAAATTACCCCGAAAGCTTATTTAACGCCATTAATTATATTTTTAATAATTATAAGTATTTCGAAGATAAAATACGAACTTTATTTAGAAATATTAACAAAAAATAACATACGGTAAAATAATTATACTTATTACGATAGTTTAAGTTAATAACAAAATATATAATCAAGTTTAATTGTTTGGCCGTTATTTCGTAATTATTAATAAACGTATTATTTTACCTATATTACGACGGCCTAAAGTTTTAAATTAAGGACGAAATATATAAAATACTTAAAACAAAATCCTTCGAAAATTATATAAACCAAATTATCATCGCCGACCGACATACCTTTAATAAATACCTCGAAAAAAAAATTTAGCAAACGAAATAACGATAAAGGTATTAATAACCGAATTAAGAAAGATAAAGGCAAGCTTTAAAAGAAAGTAAGCATTACTTCGAAAAAGCCTTAAAAAAACAAATCCAATATCGAATATTTTAATTATGGCAAAAAGGGATATTTTAAAAACAAATATCGTTCTCCCGAAAAAAGAAATTCCAAAAAGGGAAAAATTCCTTAACCTTAAAAAAAAGCTAAAGCGGCTAAATAAAAAGCCGATAATAAGGTAAAAAAAAAAAAGAAAAATCGGCTCGATTTCTTTTTAGCCAGAATTCATTATTATTATTATTATTTAAATCCAGAACGATATTTTAAAATACGAAATTACCTTATTTACCAGAACTTTAAAATTAAAACTTACAAATATTACCCCGGATAAATAACTTTCAGGATAACTATAAAGCTAGGATATTTTTGTTATTTTAATATATCTTAATATAAAATGCACGATAAAAACGGTTAATTCTAACCCGACGTTAATAATTATAAATAACTATTTCCGAAACTTTGTAAATTTTTTAAATATACGGTATATACCAAATTATAAAAAAACCAGCATAAGTTATTATACTTTACCGTTTGTCATATCGACAATTATTTTATATATTTTAAAATTAAAAAAGATAATAATTTTTGGCCTAAATAAAATAAGAAAATACTTACCGAACCAGATAACGAATGCAAATATATAAAAATTTCCCAATAACCAAAATACCTTAAATTTTATTATTTATATTCCGAATTAAAATAAAATTAAAAGGTTATATTATAAGAATATTTATATTATTTTTTAATACTTTATATTTAATACGAACTTTTAAACGTAAAAATACCTTTTTCGGAAATTTATATTTTTAATACGATAATTTAAAAAATATAAAATTAAAAATCGAATTCGAAAAAAATAATTATTTTTAAATGTAAATATGGTAAAAAAATATAATTTAAATGTAAAAACGATTAATATATTAAATACGTTATTCGAAAAATACGCGAATAAAAACTTTTTTAAGCTAGATATTATTATAAATTAAAAAACGTTAAAGGTTTTTAAAAGTAAGGTATCGAAAAGCCTTAATGTATAAAACCTTATATAAGGTAATAAAGGGATTACGTAACCAAATCGAAATTTTATTTTAATATAAAAATAACATATTTAAAACCATAATTAATTTAAAAACCGAAAGCAACTTTATCTTTCCCGCGGTAACAAAAAAACATTAAATTTTTTAAAAGTATAAGTTAAAATTTTATAAATTATGAATAATAAACGGAAATTTATTTAAATATAAAAACGGACGAATTTTGTAAGAAATTAAAGAATTTTCCGTTTAAATCCAAAAATACCAAAAACGGATTTCGTTAAATATTACCAACATTTCCGGATATAATATTATCTTAAAAATGCCATGGCTTAGGATTAGCAATCCAAATATTAATTGGAAATATTAAATATTTTTTTAAGAAAACAAAAAAAAGCTACCTAAGGAAGATAAATAAGAAGTTTGCTATATTATTAAAGAGGTACAAATATTAAATCAAGCCGAAACGATATTACCTAAATATCAAAGATTTAAAAAATTATTTAAAAATAAAAAAAATTACGAGTTACTACCGTACGGTTAATAAGATTACTAAATACCTATTAAAAAAAGATATTATCCCAAATTCCATAAAATTTATTACATAAATCCTAAAAAATTAAAAACCTTATAAAAAATCATTTAATTCGATTTAAAAAAAGGATATATTTAACCCTTTAACTTTTTTGCTAGATACCCCGTCTTTATAATACTAAAGATCAAAAACGGAAAGCAAAAGATCGACGAAAATAAAAATCTGGTTTTTAGAAAAGTTATTAATTATAAATAGCTAAACGATATCACGATTAAGAATAAATACCCTTTAACCTTTATAAATATACTAAAAAAAAACGCTAATAAAGTTAAATAATTTATTGCATTTAATTTTTAAAACGGTTATTACCGTATTAAAATGGCTTAAGGAAAAGAATAAAAAACGGTATTTAAAACGATATACGGACTTTATAAATATTAAATAATGCTTATAAGATTTATTAATACTTTTACCAGTTTTTAACGCCTGGTTATAACCATTTTACGAAAGTATCTAAATAAGTTTATATTCGTTTACCTTAACGACATTCTTATTTATTCCGAAATTTTAAAAGAATATAAACAGTATATAGCTTAAATACTTAGGACCTTAAATAAGGCGAATATCCAAATTAACCTAGCTAAAAGCGTATGATATATATAAAAATTAGATTTTCTAGGATATATACTTACCCCTAGCTAAATCCAGATTTAACGTTTTAAGATAAAAGTAATTAAAAATTAGCTTATTTTTAATAAGGTAATTATTATCGATATCCGATAAATCTTAAAATTTATGGGATATATATAAGGCTTAATTAAAAAATACGGAAATATAGTTAAATTATTAACGAAACTTATTACCAAAAAGTACGTTAATAAGAAATTTAAGTTTTTAAAGCATATAAAAAAGGTATTTTAGATTTTAAAAAACGTAATTATTAATGGACTTATAATAAAATTACCTAACGTAAATAAAAAGAAACGTTTAAAAATAAACGCCTTAGATTACGTATTAAGTACCGTTTTAAAATAATTAAAGGATAACGATAAATAATACTTAATAACTTATTATTCGAAAGCGTTTAAAAACGCAAAATTTAGATACCCAATTTATAATAAAAAATTATTAATAATTATTAATACTTTTAAAAAATAAAAACCTTTCCTTAATGAAATTAAAAAACTTTTTAATATTTACTTTAATTATAAGAATTTTACTTAATTTATAAAGGTTTAGGAACTAAATAAACAATATAAAATTTAAATAATTTTCTTATTAAAATTTAACTTTAAAATATATTATATTAAAGGAAAGGAGAATATTTAAGTGGACATTTTTAATCGCAAAAGCAACTATAATCCGAAGGTTTTTAAACGAAGCATATAGATATTATAATATAACAAAAATAGTATTATACGGTTATGCGAAATTTTAAAGAAATTAACTTTAAAACTTTTAATAAAATTTCGAAATTTTTACGATATAAATAAAAAGAAAAAGATTTAATAATTAAAAGGATAACTAAAAAGCTAATTATTATATTACGGCAAAATTTATGTTTCCAGGAATTAATAGGAATAATTTATAAAGGAATTTTACGAGGACTTATTATATGGATATTAAGAAATTTTTAAAACTACCCGACGGTTATAGAAGAAATATAACTTCCTAAAACTGCGCCGAATAATTAAGAAAGTTATTAAGAATTACAATATTTGTAATAAGGCCAAAATAATACGTTATAAACCCTATAAGCTGTTGCAACTTACCGATATTCCTGATAAGGTATGGAATACCATAATTTAGGATTTTATTATTAACCTTTTTCCATTTAAAAACTTAATTACCGGAATCGAATACGATAAAATCTGGGTAATTATTAATAGATTTACTAAATATGGATACTTCTTACCTTTTAAAAAAACCGCAACGGTAAAATAACTAGCTTATGCATTTATCCGATATTACCTTAATAAATACGGAATACCAAAAAAGATTATTTTTAATCAAAATAAGCTTTTTATATTCAAATTTAATACTAACTTTTTTAAATAAATAAACGTTAAGCTTAAATTTTCGACAGCTTATCACCTTTAAATAAACGGTTAAACAAAACGATTAAACTAAATCTTAAAACAATATTTTCGAAGATACGTTAATTATTAATAAAATAATTAGGTAAAACTTTTACTATTAGTATAAATAATTTATAACACGTTTATTAACAAAAATATAAATATATCTTCCTATATAACTATATACGGACACGAGGTAATAACTTAACGACTAAAACAATCGACGCATAAAGCTTTTATAATTATTACCATAGTTTTTCGAATAAAAATAATAATAATTAAAATTAAGATAATATAATCCCGTTTATAAACCAAGTTACGTTTTTTCCAGTAAAGAATAGCCCAGTATTATAACAAAAAAAAGATTAAAGGAGCAATTTTAATAAAAAAAAACAAAGTTTATTTATTACGTTAAAAACAAAACGTAACGTCGAACATTTTATAAATTAAAATTAAAAAGTTTAACGATAAGCTTAATTTTAAAAAATTTGGGCCGTTTAAGATTAATGAAATTATTTTCAAAATTAATTACCGATTATTATTATTTAAAATAATAAAAATATACCTTATTTCTTATATTTTTTTGCTTAAATTAACATTTAAAAACGCCCCGTTAAAAATAAATTTAGAAATCGAAAAAAATAATAATAAGTACGAAATCGAAAAAATACTGGATTTCAAAATAATTAAAAACAAAATTTAATACTTAATTAAATGGAAAGAATACTTATACGAAAAAAATACTTAAGAACTATTTAATTACTTAACGAATACGATAAATCTAGTTAAAACGTTTTATTGGCAAAATCCTGACCGACTATTTTTAACGCGGTTAAAGTTGCAGGTAATAAAGATCCCCCGTTTAAATCTAAACTTGTAACGCTTTAATCGAAAAAAGTAAACGCCTTTATTAAGGCGGCTATCTCGAAAGCAAGTTACGCCTACTTTATTTCCACCTATCGCCATTTTTCTTTTATTTTTTCCCGTTTTTTTAATTAATCCAATTCTAAACCTTTTTTTAATATCTTTAACGCTTTTTTTTAAAAAAGATCCTATTAAAAACGTAACCGCCTTAATTTTTTAACAAATTCCCGCAATTTCTTATCTTGTTGATGCCGTAATTTAACTAACCTTTTTTTTACCGCTTTTTATTCCCTTTTTGTAAATTCTTAAAACGTTAAAAAGTTATCCTTAATTTTACGTTGCTTTCGTAATAAACGTTTTTATGTTTTATTTATTTTTTAAACCGAGTTTATAACAAAAACGTTACAAAATAAACGTTACCGACGAATATAGCAACCATAATTTACGTATTCGGGTATGTAATAATAATCGGTTTTTCTTAGTCGAATATAATTAAAATAAGGAAAAACTTTAATACTAAATTTCTTAATTAAATTAACGTAAATATTACGGGAATTACGTTAATTTAAGCGAGGTTTTTTCTTTTTTTTTCGAATATAACTTATTATAATAAAGTTAGCTGGATAAATTTAGAAACTTTTTAATATAATAAGGTAGCTAATCTATGGTTTTTATCTTTGGGATAAAAATTTTTAAAAAGGGGAAATAATATTATAGGAATAAGGGTTCTTATTTCGAAAAGACTTATTTTTGTAACTTAATACGAACTTACCACGGTTAAACCCCGGATAGAAAAAACTTAGTTTTTAAGGTAATTTAGTTAATTTAAATGATTTGGGAATTAGATTATATAAATTATACAGATTTACGACATATTTATTTTAAAGAATAAAGATATATATAACCCGGTTTTCCATATAAATAACACTTATTTAGTTTCGCTTTTTAACTATTAATTTAAGTTTTCAATTAAAAATAATTATACTATTTTTTAATTAAGGGAAAAATCTTTAAATTTTTTTAACGAATAAACCCTTAATAAATTATTTTTCGCTTTATTATTACCTGCAAATTAAGACCTTATTTCGGATATTACTTATATTTCCAAATGGATATATAACAAATTCGTTACATTTTAATAACTTTTTAATTAATAGCCGACGGATAATTTTAAGCCTAATTAAATATAAATTTTCTTAAATTTAATAAAAACGATATTACAAAACGATATTTAAAAAACAAATAATATACCCGATTCTTATTACAAATTAATAAGGGATTAATAACCAAATTAAATAATTTACCCTTTATCGAAAAAGCTTTTTAATTAATTAACAATATTATACTTTTTATAACCCATGGTAAAAAAAAACCTTTTTTTTCCTAAACTTAGTAACTAACCTTAACTCCAAAGGATATTATTAAGGTTTAGGAAAATTCGGAAAAGGAAGAAAAGCTAGTAATCCAGGAACCTTAAGGCTTAAAGGGAAAGAAAAAAAAGCTTTCCCCTAAAAAGAAAATGGAAATCCTGTGACGTAAAATTTAAGCCCTAAAAAAAAATAAAGAAGAAAAACTTTAACCCCCCAAAAAAAGTATGGCTTAACCTACTAAAAAAATGGAGGAAAAAACCCCAGCACCCTTATTATTCGGCCCCGACCGGTACCAGGAAACCATTATCCCATCCCTTAAATATTATGGAATACTTAAAATTAAAAAATATAAATTAACCGCTTTTAAATTTTATAATGAATTTATAAATATAAAAGGATTTTTAATTCAAACCCGGATTTATCTTAAATTTTATCAAAATTTTTTAACGAAGGATTATTAAAAAATATTAACCATTTTTTAAGTACTTATAAAAAAAGTTTTTTTATAATTCGAACCAATTTTAAGGGATTATTTAAAAAATTACCCCAAAAACTTATTTAATGCTATTAATTATATTTTTAACAATTATAAATATTTCGAAGATAAAATATAAACTTTATTCGAAAATACCGATAAAAAATAACATACGGTAAAACAATTATATTTACTATAACAACTTAAATTAGCAACAAAGTATACGACCGAATTTAATCGATTAACCGTTATTTTGTAATTATTAATAAACGTATTATTTTATTTATATTATAACGGCTTAAAACTTTAAATTAAAAACAAAATATATAAAATACTTAAAATAAAATCCTTCGAAAATTATATAAATTAAGCTATCATCGCCGACCGACGTACCTTTAATAAATACCTTAAGAAAAAAGGATTTAATAAACGAAATAACGATAAAAACGTTAATAACTGAATTAAAAAGGATAAAGGCAAGCCTTAAAAGGAAGTAAGCATTACTTCGAAAAAACTTTAAAAAAATAAATTTAATATCGAATATTTTAACTATAATAAAAAAGGGCATTTTAAAAGCGAATATCGTTCCCCCGGAAAAAGAAACTTTAAGAAAAAAAAGATTTCTTAACCTTAAAAAAAAGCTAAAACAACTAAACAAAAAGTTAATAATAAGGTAAAAAAAGAAGAAAATAAAATCGGTTCGATTTCCTTCCAACCAGAATTTATTATTACTATCATTACTTAAATCCAGAACAACATTTTAAAGTACGAAAATTACCTTATTTGCCAGGATTTTAAAGTTAAAGCTTATAAGTATTACTCCGGATAAATAACTTTTAAGATAACCATAAAGTTAAGATACTTTTATTATCTTAGTATATCTTAATATAAAATGTACGATAAAAACGGTTAGTTCTAACTTAACGTTAATAACTATAAATAATTATCCCCGAAACTTTATAAGCTTTTTAAATATACGGTATATACCAAACTACAAAAAAACCAACATAAGTTATTACATTTTACCGTTTGTCATATCGACGATTATCTTATATATCTCAAAACCAAAAAAGATAATAATTTTTGGCCTAAATAAAACGAAAAAATACTTACCGAATTAAATAACGAATATAAATACATAAAAACTTTCCGATAACCAAAATACCTTAAGTTTTATTATTTACATCCCGAATTAAAATAAAGTTAAAGGGTTATATCGTAAAAATATTTATGTTATTCCTTAATGTTTTATATTTAATATAAACTTTTAAACGTAAAAATACCTTTTTCGAAAATTTATACTTTTAATACGATAACTTAAAAAATATAAAATTAAAGATTAAGCTCGAAAAAAACAATTATTTTTAAATGTAAATATGGCAAAGAAATATAATTTAAATGCAAAAACGATTAATATATTAAATACGTTATTCGAAAAGTATACGAATAAAGATTTTTTTAAGCTAAATATTATCATAAATTAAAAAACGTTAAAAGCTTTCGAAAGTAAGATATCGAAAAGCCCTAATTTATAAAACCTTATATAAGGCGGTAAAAGGATTACGTAATTAAATCGAAATTTTACTTTAATATAAAAATAACATATTTAAAACCATAATTAACTTAAAAACCGAAAGTAACTTTATTTTTCCCGCAATAACAAAAAAATATTAAGTTTTTTAAAGGTATAAATTAAAGTTTTATAAGTTACGAATAATGGACGGAAGCTTATTTAAATATAAAAACGGACGAATTTTGCAAAAAATTAAAACATTTTCCGTTTAAATTTAAAAATACCAAAAACGGATCTTGTTAAACATTGCCGATATTTCCGGATATAATATTATCTTGGGAATGTTA
The DNA here is from genome assembly GCA_004154915.1 of Monosporascus ibericus. Taxonomy (NCBI): domain Eukaryota; kingdom Fungi; phylum Ascomycota; class Sordariomycetes; order Xylariales; genus Monosporascus; species Monosporascus ibericus. The sequence goes on along the minus strand of QJNU01000670.1, from coordinate 13,633 downwards.
TAATTTAGGATTAACAATCCAAATATTAATTAAAAACATTAAATACTTTCTTAAAAAAATAAAAAAAAGTTATTTAAAAAAAACGAATAAAAAGTTTGCTATATTATCAAAAAGGTATAAATGCCAAATCAAGCCAAAACGGTACCACCTAAATATCGAGAATTTAAAAAATTATTTAAGGATAAAAAAGATTACGAATTATTATCGTACGGTTAATAAAATTACCAAATATTTATTAAAAAAAAACATTATCTTGAACTTTATAAAATGTATTATATAAACCCTAAAAAATTAAAGGCCTTATGGAAAACTATTTAATTCGATTTAAAAAAAGGATATATTCGACTTTTTAACTCTTTTATTAAATACCCCGTTCTTATAATACCAAAAACTAAAGATGGAAAGCAAAAAATCGACAAAAATAAAAACCTGGTTTTTAAAAAAGTTATCGATTACAAATAGCTAAATAATATTACGATTAAAAATGGATACCCCCTAACCCTTATAAATATATTAAAAGAAAACGTTAATAAAGTTAAATAGTTTATTGCACTTAATTTTCGAAACGGTTATTACCGTATTAAAATAGCCTAAAAAAAAGAATAAAAAATAGTATTTAAAACGATATACGGACTTTATAAATACCGAATAATACTTATAAAACTTATTAATATTCCCGTTAATTTTTAACGCTTGGTTATAACCATTTTACGAAAATATTTGGATAAGTTTATATTCGTCTACCTCGACAACATTCTCATTTATTTCGAAACTTTGGAAAAACATAAATAATATATAACTTAAATATTTAAAACCTTAAATAAGGCGAATATCCGAATTAATTTAGCTAAAAGCGTATAATATATATAAAAGTTAAACTTTTTAAAATATATATTTACCCCTGGCCAAATCCAGATTTAACGTTTTAAGATAAAAGTAATTAAGGATTAGCTTATCCTTAATAAGGTAACCGTTATTAATATTTAACAAATCTTAAAATTTACGGGATATATACGAGGCTTAATTAAAAGATACGGAAATATAGTTAAATTATTAACGAAACTTATTACCAAAAAGTACGTTAATAAAACGTTTAAGGTCTTAAAAAATGCAAAAAAGGTATTTTAAATTTTAAAAAACCTAATTATTAGTAAACTTATAATAAAATTACTTAACGTAAATAAAAAAAAGCGCTTAAAGATAAACGCCTTAAATTACGCACTAGGTACCGTCCTAAAATAATTAAAAAATAACGACAAATAATATTTAATAACTTATTATTCAAAAGCGTTTAAAAACGTAAAACTTAAATATCCGATTTATAATAAAGAACTATTAATAATTATTAACGCTTTTAAAAAATGGGAACCTTTTTTTAATAAAACCAAAAACCCTTTAATATTCATTTTAATTATAAAAACCTTATTCGATTTATAAAAGCTTAAAAACTAAATAAGCGATATAAAACTTAAATAATTTTCCTATTAAGATTTAACTTTAAAATATATCATATTAAAAAAAAGAAGAATATTTAGGCGGATATTTTTAGTCGTAAAAGTAATTATGATTTAAAGGTTTTTAAATAAAATATGCAGATACTATAATATAATAAAGATAATATTATACGGTTATACGAAATTTTAAAAAAATTAACCTTAAAATTTTTAATAAGGTTTCGAAGTTTTTACGATATAAATAAAAAAAGAAAAATTTAATAATTAAAAGGATAACCAAAAAACCAGCTATTATATTACGGCAAAATTTATGTTCTTAAGAATTAATAAGAATAATTTGTAAAGGAATTTTACGAAAATTTATTATATGAATATTAAGGAATTTTCAAAATTACCTAACGGTTATAAAAAAAATACGACTTTTTAAAATTACGCTAAATAGTTAAGAAGGTTGTTAAGAATTATAATATCTATAATAAGGCCAAAATAATATGCCATAAGCCCTATAAGTTATTACAATTTACCGATATTTTTAATAAGGCATAAAATATTATAACTTAAAATTTTATTATTAACCTTTTTCCATTTAAAGACTTAATTACCGGAATCGAATACGACGGAATCTAAGTAATCGTTAATAAACTTATTAAATATGGATACTTCCTACCTTTTAAAGGAACCGCGACGGCAAAATAACTAATTTATATATTTATCCGATATTATCTTAATAAATACGGAATATTAAAAAAGATTATTTTTAATTAAAATAAGCTTTTAATATCCAAGTTTGATACTAGCTTTTTTAAATAAATAAACGTTAAACTTAAATTTTTGATAACTTATTACCCTTAAATAAACGGTTAAACGGAACGATTAAACCAAACCTTAAAATAATACTTTCGAAGTTACGTTAATTACCAACAAAATAATTAAGTAAAACTTTTACTATTAACATAAATAACTTATAATACGTTTACCAACGAAAATATGGGCATATTCCTTTATATAGCTATATACGAACACGAGGTAGCAATTTAATAATTAAAGCAATTAACGTATAAAACTTTTATAATTATTATCATAATTTTTCGAGCAGAAATAATGATAATTAAAATCAAAACGATATAATTTTATTTATAAACCGAATTACGTTTTTTTTAATAAAGAATGGCCTAATATTATAATAAGAAAAAAATTAAAAGATTAATTTTAATAAAGGAAGATAAAGTCTATTTATTACGTTAAAAACAAAACGTAACGTCGAACATCTTACAAATTAAGACCAAAAGGCCCAGTAATAAGCTTGATTTTAAGAAATTTAACCCGTTTAAGGTTAATAAAGTTATTTTTAAAACCAACTACCAATTATTATTACTTAAAACAATAAAAATACACCTTATTTTCCATATTTCCTTACTTAAACCAGTACTTAAAAACGCCCCGTTAAAAATAAATCTAAAAATCGAAAAAAATGATGATAAGTACAAAATCGAAAAAATACTGGACTTCAGAATAATCAAAAATAAGATTTAGTACCTAATCAAATAAAAAAAATACTTATACGAAAAAAATACTTAGGAACCACTTAACCACTTAACGAATGCGATAAACCTGGTTAAGACGTTCCACCGGCAGAATCCTAACCGACCATCTTTAACACGGCCAAGATCGCAGGTAATAAAAATCCCCCGCTTAAATCTAAACTTACGGCGTTTTAATCGAAGAAAATAAACGCTTTTGCCAGGGCGTTTATCTCGGAAGCAAACTGCGCTTACTTTATTTCCACCTGTCGCCGTTCTTCTTTTATTCATTCCCGTTTTTCCAATTAATTTAATTTTAAATCTTTTTTTAATATCTTTAACGTTTTTTTTTTAAAAAGATCCTGTTAAAAACGTAACCGCCTTAATTTTCCAACAAATTCCCGCAATTTCTTATCTTGCTAACGCCGTAATTCGATTAACCTTTTTTTACCGCCTTTTATTCCTTTTTTACGAACTTTTAAAACGTTAAAAAGTCGTTTTTAGTTTTACGTTACTCCCGTAATAAACATTTTTACGTTTTATTTATTTTCTAAAACGAATTTATAACGAAAACGTTACAAAATAAACGCTACCGACGAATACAGCAATTATAACTTACGTATTCGGGTACGTAATAACAATCGATCTTTCTTAATCGAATATAGTTGGAATAAGGAAAAGCTTTAATACCGAATTTCTTAATTAAATTAACGCAAATATTACGGGAATTACGTTAATTTAAACGAAACTTTTTCTTTTTTTTTCGAATATAATTTATCATGATAAAATTAGCTGGACAAATTTAGGAGCTTTTTAATATAACAAGGTAGCTAACCTATAATTCTTATCTTTAGGACAAAGATTTTTAAAAAGGGGAAATAATGTTACAAGAACAAGGGTTTCTGTTTCGAAAAGACCTACCTTTATAGCCTAATACGAACCTGCCACGGTTAAACCCCGGATAGAAAAAACTTGGCTTTTAAGGTGATCTGGTTGATCTGGATGATCTGGGAACCAGATTATACAGATCATACAGATCCATAACATATTTACTTTAAGGAATAAGGATATATATGACCCGGTTTTCCATATAGATAGCACCTACTTAGTTTCGCTCTTTAGCTATTAATCTAAGCTTTTAACTAAAAGCAACTGTACCGTTCTTTAATTAAGGAAAGAGTTTTTAAATTTCTTTAACGAACAAACCCTTAATAAATCATTTTTCGCCCTATTATTACCTGCAAATTAAGACCCTATTTCGGATACTGCTCATACTTCCAGGTGGATGTATAACAGGTTCGTTACATGATCTTACTTATCGAAATAATGTTACTAACTTAACGTATTATAAATTAGGATCTTAATACTTTAAAGAAAGATATAATTACATAAAGGATTCGATTATTAAAAAGAAAGGCCGAAAACATACCTAAGGTTACTAAAGTAATTAACGATTAAAAACGTAAGGCTGCCAGATTTACAAATAAAAAAATAAAAATAAAATAAAAGAATAAGCATTTAAAAGTAAATAACCTAGTACTTCTATATAACATACCAAGATATATTAATATATCCAGGGATATAAAATTAAAGTACGGCTAGATTAAACCGTACCTAATTAATAATATTAATAATTAAGATACTTATTACTTAAAGGAAATTAATAAAACAAAGTTATAAAGTACTTTTCTTAGTAATAAATTCAACTGATTTATAAAGAATAAGAAAGGATATTAAGAGCTGATCGATTTATAAGAAAACGACTAGATGAAGCCATTTTTAAATCAACTAAACAATAGTATGTTAAATACTTTAAATATTACAGAGATCGAACTACCTGAAAATTAACAACCTAGAAATTTAAAGCCTATAAGAACTAATATTAAGGTATAAATACTTAGTGGTCGATTAAAGAGTTACGCAGTTATAGACGATAGTGAAATACTCGAAGCGAATCGATTAAACGAATAGAAAAGATTAACGTGATTAATTAAAAGAAATTAAAAGTAAAGGGTTTCCCCTTAGCTTCTTGCTACCTTTCTTACGATTATTTTATATGATACCTATATTTTTTATAACTGGTTAATACCTTTATACCTAAAGAACCGGGTTTTTGTTAAGTACCGAAAATTAGAAATATGTTCTTTAACTATTAAACGAAAGCCGCCTTTATCGAATCTCTTAATAACTGGATAAATCACTAAACGGATATCTTCTTTAATCTAAGGAAACCGTAAGTATTTAACCTTTAAATAATCGAACCTATTATTCTGGAATATATACCTATAACCTTCGATAAACCCGATATAATTGCTATAAAACCTTTTATAAAATCTAGAGATTAACTAATATTTAAAGAATAGGAACATACCATATTAATTACGCTGCTTAAAACTTTTATATCGTCGTTCGCATAGTTTATATGGAATTAAGTTAGGCTTTTAAATACTTAAATAAATAAGTTATTGATATATTAAGGATTTTTGGACAATAGGTTTATAAACGAGCCTAGAAGTCCATTTCGGATGATTTCGAAATATATAGGATGTGATGGAAGCTTTTTTGCTTAATTAACTAATATAATAATATTATTAAATTAAGTACCCGTTACAGCCTAAAAATTCTCCCCGATAATTCACTATTCATGGTACCGACTTTTGGTAACGTTATCGATAATGCTGATTAATATGGTTTTAAATACTTATATTTAATTAATACATTTTTCTTAGCATAAGTACCAGATAAAGATAATACGTATTTCGAGGTATTTTATTATTATACGTTCGATACGGTTATAATTATTTCAAAATTTAACTATTGCGTTTCTGTTATTAAGTTTGATTTTAAAAAGTTAAGATGAACTCAAATTAAAAAATAGACCGGGTAACCGATTAATAGTTCGAGGTTTTGCTAGAAATAATAAAGCTAAAGACGAAATTATGGTACAAGGTCGAAAATTAACAGGCATATAAGGAGTTAAGGATATTAACTTGCGATTAATTAATTATTAATTAATAATACCCATGAATAAATCCGGTTCTAGAATTAGTAATTCGATTGATAATATAATATTCGATGGTAATAAATACGGTAGTTTTAATAAAAGATTATTTATAACATCCCACATAAGCTCGTCGGACATACAAGCTCGTCGGACACTTTTTTAGCCATTCCAACCATCTATCTTTAATCGCCCATTTCTTAATATCAATATTATGGAACGCCTTACTAAAGAAGCTAAAATGAACTTAACAATTCAAGCTAAAAAAGAAGCCCGAAATTTAATTTTAAACGCCTTAATTTTATATACGATGTCCCTTTATCTATTTTAAAAAACCGAATCCATGGCAGACTTTTTAGATCCGATACTATCGCGAAATTACGAAAGCTAAAGCCGACCGAAAAATAATCAATTGTCGACCGAATCCTTAACCTAAATACGCGAGCGTTTCCTGTCCGGCTTTAATACGTTAAAGATATAGCAAATTTATTGCTAGCCTAACGCATTACGACGCGCGTCGGGGTTAACTGGGCGTCGAACTTTATTAGATGGTAAGAAAAACTTAAAACGCGTTTAAATCGAAACATCGATTATCAAAAAATACGGTACGAAAATCCAGAAATATTTCGCAAATAGTTCGAATTTGTTCGGGTTATAATCGCCAAGTACGGTATTGCAAAAGAGGATATTTACAATTTCGACAAAACGAGCTTTTTGATAAGACTTTTTATGGCATCGGATATGGTAATTATAAGTGCTAAAAGACGTAAAAAATTTAAATAAACGTAATAAGGTAATTGGAAATAAGTAATAATTATACAGGTTATTAATTCGAAAAGCTAGGTTATACCATTATTTATTATTTTGGCAGGAAAAAACGACCTTAATTCTTGATATCGAAAACATTAATTGTTACCCGATTAAAAGCTCAGTATAAACTATAATAGCTAAATAATAAACGAACTAAGTTTAAAATAGATTTAATATTTTAATAAATATATACGAACCCATACGAAAAAAACCAAACGTTTTTTTATCCTCGATAGTTACAAAAGTTACCATTCGATCGAATTCGAAAAATATTACGCAAATAACGACATTATTACTTTTTATATGCCCGCGTATTCCTCCTGTCAGCTTTAACCTTTTAATATTTTCTGCTTTTCCGTTTTAAAGCGCGCTTATTCGCTTTATATCGAAAGTTTAATGCGGCGTTACTATACCCATATTATTAAAGAAGATTTCCTCGCCGGCTTTTACGACGCGTTCAAAGCTACCATAACGTCCGATAATATCAAATCCGGCTTTCAAAAAGCTGGACTTATTTTATTCGATCCAGATAACGTTTTTTTCGAATTAGAAGTTCTTCCAATTATGTCTACGCCAACTGTCTCCTCGTTTACCTCTGCCGGTTCCATTTCCCCCTTAAGGAAAACCCTTAAAACTATCTGCGAAATAACAAAACAAGCACGTTATTTAAAAAGAAAGATTAGAAACTATCAAAAGAGTTCGCCTATAAAAATGATTAAATCGGTTAAACTTTTGACCAAAAGTAATTTATTACTTTTGTACGAAAATGCTTTTTTTCAGAAAAAAGCTGCCTAATTACACGAAACGAATCACATCTAAAATAAACGTCGGAGGACCAAAAATAAACGTCTTTAAAAATGAGGAACACTTATTATATAAGACGGATAAGTTTATTTGGCCCAAAAAGAAGGGGGTGGTAAAAAAAAAACAGCCAACAGCAATTAGAAAGGGTCGTCGCAAAAAGGTTAAAATCAAGGAACGAAAGTGTCGCGTCTAAGGCAAGCCCGGGCATAATGCGCGCACTTATAAAAAAGTTGTAGATACGTCTAGCGAAAAAAAAAAATCCGATTAATTTAAATCAATTAGTTATGTTATGGTTGTTTTATTTGGATTTGTTGTCGCGAAGTGCTAAAAAGTGTCCGACGAGCTTGTGTGTCCGACGAGCTTGTGTGTCCGACGAGCTTATGTGGGACGTTAATAGGAATTTTAAGAAGTAAATAATCCTAGGAGGCTATAGTATTACGGTATCTATATTAGAAGGTAAGAGCCAAGTTATAAATTACCGCTTAACGGTATATGGAATTTTAAGGTTTACGAATATTATTAGGGTTATATAAAAACTTAATAGCCCGATTAATAGCTAAAGTCTTATCGATACGTTTAGGTTAAAAGTTTGAAGAATAATGATAAGTTCGAAACTATTAAATTTACACGACGAATAGCGGAAATTTTATCGAAATTACCGAGGTTCCGATTAATACGGAAAAACGTAGGTTAGATATTATCAGATTGCTTATTACCTGGACCGGGTAATTTTTTAATGGATAATTTTTTATTAGATTAATTAATTCACTAAAACCTATATTTTTACGAGAACGTAAGCGATTACGAAAATTTAACGATTAACGTGAATTTATGATAATAATATTAATTAAGTATTTTGAGACTAAATAAATATATATTAAAGTTTTATGTTATTTGGAAAATATGATCGGAAAAGAAAAGTTGGTATGGTAATAGGAATAAAAAATTTATAGGTGCAAATAATTAATTCAACTACGTAACGGCGACGACATCTTCCCATATAACATTAGACGGAATTTTCTGGCATCTCTTCGGCCCATACTTTTTTTGATTAGAAAATTAGTGCATTAATTTCGTAATACTTAATCAGTTTTATATATAAGTTGCTATTAATTTCAAATAGTTTCCTGCATTTATATAATTTCGACCACAATATCTTAATACCTTTATACTTATATATTCTGATATATATACATATATTTGCATTCACATATTACGCATAATCCTTAATTATCGTTTAAGTTCCCAAGTTATGAACTATTATTATTTTCGTACTTTAATATTCTAATCAGTCCATTCATAGTTATCATGTTATCATCCAAGAAGCATACAAGCCAGAATAAAGATAAGAACTTTAAAAAGCTGAATACGTCGGATTTCGGAAAACTCGCCTAGATCGTTAATATACTAATATAGGAAGAAGATAACATGATACAACTATTCGGCAGGATGCATAATAATAATTCCAGTTTTTATCTTATTTATTAAGTTACCCCGAAAGTCCATTTTAATCAAGTTATTTTTATTTAACTTTTTAATTAAAATGGAGAATATTTATGGAAAAATATTACCTTACCTTTTTATTAAATTAGTAAAAAATGGAATAACTTCGTAGTAATGCCTTTGTGGCAAATACTTATAATCTTGATAAACCGTATTTACTTACGTTTTTAATATATTACGGCCTTTATATAATTAATCGCCTTGGATATACCTTTAAATATTTTAGCCGTTATTACTAAAGCCGGTAAAATAATTTTTAACGGCTAAGCCCGATATGTTTTTAATAAGGTTACGGAGCTAATTAGAATTAAAAATTTAGAATATATTTAGTTTATTACTTATATTAGACTTTAAATTAATAAAGGACCTAAAGGTTACTAGGTTGGTAAATTATATATCCGATTAAAACGTCGTATATTAATATTTGATATTTACTTTACGATTAACCGTGCTTAAGTGTTATTGTAATTATACCGAAAGGTCTGGATAAAGTAAAAGCTTAACAATTTACCTGCCCGTACAACGATCGTAAGGATACCTATTTAATTTAAATATTATGTTTGCGGTTTATAAATAGTTTATATATTATATATTATTATTTATAACTTTTTAAAATAGAAAGATAATAACTTAAACGAACTAACTGGATAAGACGAAATTATTATCGAATTTAAAATAACTAATATAATTACAAGATATCTAAGTTTAAAACTTGATAATGATAGTATTAAAAACCTTCTGGGATTATGGCCTGGAAGATCCTTATTTCTATTATTAAAAAAAAGGCCGATAATCTAAAGTCCGATTAGTTACCTCGTCCTATAGAAGGTAAACGATCACGGCCGACAAATCAACCGACTAAAGGAACTAATAACCCACTAACCAAGACATCAACCATCGAATCTCTTATACTCCAACTTTATATACCTACTGATTAATTACGACAAGCTTTTAAAGCATCTATGCCTTTTCTCTTTGTTCCGTAAACTGCCCAATCTCGTCCGGTTTCCAAAAAGTTACTATTTAAGCCGAAATACAGATTACGACCACCTTTTAGTAATTAAAAAGTTCGAGCAATAATAAAGGGTTGGTACAATATACCGTACAGATAGTTAAAAGAAATACATACCAGATTATAAAAAAACGACCTAAACCATATTTTCCGTAAGGCTAGCCTAGTTGGCCTAAATATAAGGACTTAATCGTTAAGAAGGTAAAGCAGGATAAAGCTTAAAAAAATAAAAAAGGGCTAAATAACGAGATAAGCTACCAAAACGTCGAAAACGAAATTTTAAATTAAGGAAAATAAAGAATAAACCGTGTAAGCGCTAACTAAATTAATTAATATATTTTATGTATATTTCTTTACTTATGGCGTTAAAAGTTAATTACGTTAGCATTTATTTGTTAAGATAAATTAATGACGATTGTATCTTAAAAAAAGAAACTTAAAATAATACAGGGTGTAAAGCCGGGTATATAACTTTGCCAATTAATTAATTATTATTAGTTATATATTTTTAGGAGTTTATTTCTTGCTGGGCGTAACCCTAAAAGACATTTGTTATCGTTATATATACGGATTTAACATTATATAATACAGTTTGCGTTGCCTTTATTATCTTTCGATCCGCGGGCTTAATCGTGACACTCTCTTCAATTATGCACTAATTAGAACTAAATCGCCCCGTCCCAATTCATTACTTCACCGATTTTTAACCAACTTTTGAAAGTTTAACCGTAACGCCGTTTACTCTAGGTAAGATACCTGATATAGTTATAATATAAATTTCAGCTTTTCTTAAATATTACCGTAATATTTTAAAGTAATTAATTATTTTATTAATTTATATCTTTTAAAATTTATAATTTAGGTTATCATTTATTAAAACCCGGTTTACAATTTCGATACCTAAAGCTTTAGCCTTATTAAGCATATTTTTTATTACTTTTTCTTTTATAACGGTAAAAGTTTGAACCGGAATTTCAACTTATATCAATTAATAATTTTATAAAATTTATTGTCCGTAAATGCCGTTCTAGTAATTTTTCGCCAGTAAGTCATTTTTAACCTTACTCTTTACCTATAAAAATTGCCGATACTTATTCGTACAACTTCTGTTCGGGTTATTTTACTCTGTAAATTATTTATATATTGCCAAATTAATATGAATATAATAAACATTTTAGTAATTTTACGTTTATTATATTATTCGGCGTTGTAGGTTTATTACGGGCTTACTTATTACTTTTATTATTAATTAAAAAATTAAAGTTATAACTTTTACCTAGGAATCCAGCCTTTCCGACGAGGCTACCGGGCCCGTTTCTGGTAAAAAGGTTACCTCCGTTATAATTAGGTCCGTAAATTTATTTAGCGTTAATTCCGATATCCGTAATCGGTATTATTCTTACCTTACTTTTTTTTACCTTTACTCGAAATAATTATTAAAAGCGTAAAATAATTTAATTCAAAATTAAAATTATTATATACGGAAATTTCCGTGAAAAGGTATTAAAAAAGATAAGGTTTAATATATACGTCGCGTTACAGGTAGATTTACCGAGTATACCTATATAAACTATCCTGCTGGTAATAAATTATTATACGATTTTCTTTTTTCCTTTTTTAATTTTTAATTTAATATACGGATGTTATATATTTAATTCGTATTCGAAAATTAAAAGCCGAAGTTGATTTATTTAGAAAAGATTTTCTGGATCGACAGTAATATCGATAGCTTTGGCTCGTCCGGTAACTTTATAAAGATTATATACCTAGAATAAAATAATGTTTATAAAAAGCTTTTTAGTCCGCAATACTGGTATTGCATATTCGGAACTACGTAATATAATATCTTAATTAATAAGTAACTCAAAAAGGTACCATAGGAACGATCGAGCTGTAAAACTGGCGAAGGCTGCGAAAGCCTTTTATACATAATTAAGATTTACCTTTAAGGTTTATTTTTAAGATTTATACCATAAAGCTTAACATGTTTTAAGTTATATTAACCCTGCCGAACCGTGGAGCCAGCGGGCGTAAAGTTTATCAAGGTTAAACCTTATTAGAAACCACGTATAAGAGCTTTTTAAACCGACATTGGTCGAGAAATTAGGTGCTTACGGGGGCCCAGCAGTCTGCGTCAGAATAAGCCTTTATGAGACTAAGGTATACAATCTATTCTAACTGTATAAACTATTAATAAGTTATCGTATTCGAAGATACTGGGTATAATATCTATCGTTAAAATTATATCGTAGAATGATTTTCTGTATATTTAGCTGAGCCTAGGAAATAAGGCTTTAACTCATATTAATCTTGCATCTTGCACATATTTTAATTACTTTTTATTAGGTAGTTGTTCGGCGGTATGAAGTTAATAACATAATTAACCGTTACGTTTATACGGAGTTTTCGGTACGTATTAAATATAAGATATTTATTATCATTTAATTATAACAAGTTTCGAAAGTACACCGGTTACCGTTATTATACCGTTAAATAACGACCTTTTTTAACGTAAATTATAATCTAGAACCTTTATGTAACGGCTAAGGGGTTTAACCAACTATTAAACCTAGTCGTACGGTTTATGTTGGCAGTAGTGTCGTAGGAAACTGAGCAATGAAACGTTCGATAGTTACGTCTGGTAATAGCAGATTGTCAAAGGTAATCTGGGTAACTAAGTTGTATTACAAGCTGGTGATCTATCTAAACTATGGGAATAATGAGCGTATATATCCCAACTTGGATTCCTTTGGATCCGTTCATCCATTCGGATCCGTATCGTGTAAGTGAATTGAATTCCTATGGATCCGGAGATCCATCCGGATCCGTATTGTTTAGGTGCATGGATCCCTTTGGATCCGTTCATCCATTCGGATCCATGTTACGTGACCGGGTCGGTGGTGCTCCAAGTCTTGTCCCGACCGTGTGCCTAAGCTGGTAAGGTGTTGGTTTGTAACACTTTGTTTTCGTTCGTTTATTTATTTATTAATACGTAAAAGTTAAATGCTAGATAATTATATACTTTTTAATTTCTTTTTACTTAAAACATTAAATTTTAAATTATATTTATATTTTAAACTTATTATAATTTTAATAAGATAATATATAATATTAAAATACTGCAAATATTATATTAAGCTACGTACAAATTACGGAATTTCTATAATTAGTTTTTATTCGTATAATACTTTCGGCGTTTTTATTTCAGTTTATTTCTCATTATTATACGAATAGCATAGTTTAAATATTTAATACTTTAATTTTTACGGCCGGACGTAAACGTAAATTACCTTAATTAATATTAATTATTATGTTATTTCTTATTTTAAATTAAGATAAACGATTTTTGAAAGTTATTTTGATAAATACACTTATATTACTTTCGGTATTCGTTAATTCTAATGTTATAATCCGCATTAATACGGAATTATACGGTTTTAAAAAAATATATAAATAATATTAAACTTTATACAAATTATTCTATTACGGGTTTTTTTTTTTTTTTTTTTTTTTTTTTTTTAAACGTTAA
>QJNU01000669.1:0-39329 GCA_004154915.1 Monosporascus ibericus | reverse complement strand
GAGAGAAAACTGTATCAGAACGCATAAAGTAAGCTCCATTCAGGAGCTGATCAAACCAAGCCAAGGCCCAGCTGTTTGATCACCTTCAGCTGGGTCTGACAGCCCATTTGTCCTTGCAATCCTAGGGCACAACAAAGCTTCTCAAAGCCCTGTTAACAAATCACCTCAAGTGCCGACAGTAAATGATACACTTAATAGTATTGTTATTCACGAATATATACAGCCCATCATTCCCTAGGCCGTTACAGGAGGGTCCATAGCCTCCAATATAGCGAAATATACAGTCTTACGAAGCACCTTGAGATTTCCATCACTTTGAATGAGTCTACCCTGAAATTGTCACATACAAATCCTTCCCGGGCAGCCTCATCTTCTGTCCGGCTTCCCAAATTCTTAGAAATAAACAGGCGAACGACATTGTGATAACGAAGCTTTAGTCTTGAGACATACCTGGAACATGTAGTCTATGATCCTCTCGTTCTCGTCGTCCATCCACCGCTCGGGGCGGTAGAAGTCGGCGTCCTCGCCGAATATCCCCTTGTCCATGTGCAGCACCTATCTGTTAACAAACAGTATTTGTGAGATGTGCAGTGATTTTGCCAGGAAACGGCACCAGCTCGCAGAAATGCATGCATCTACCACAAAGCCGGCCCAGAACACGGGCTTACGTCCGTTGGTTATCACCCGGACCAAGCACTACGTGGTGGAATATTCAATATGCAGTCGTCAGGTTGCCGAAGCATCTTGAGAGGAGGGTACATCAACCAAGACAGCGAGGTCCCTGCTCCGACCCCCTCGTGGAGAAACCCCGGTGCACACGGAGTCTCGATTGGCGATAAATCCTTGGACATCTCGTTCTATCACCTTGAGAGATAGGCTCCCTACGACACATTCTAAATCCCTTGATATCCACAGGCCACATGCTAAGTGCTCTTAAAGAATTAAGATAGTGCTATAGAAAAGGTAGTGTAAGGAAGGATGTCAGACTGGAAAAGAAGAAACAGTTGTATGCCCGATTAAGAGGGGCGCCAAACCTGGAAGATCAAAGAGCGTGTTCTCCTTTACACGGTCAAAAACTCGGCCTGGAAATCCTTTTGTAGTTAAAATAAGTCTCGCTGTCAAATGCAAGAAACGCGTTTCCAGATGAAATGTAAGGGATGGTTATCATTGCAAGGCTAGCCAGATTCCATATAATTCGTTCAAGAGACTAAAAAGACCAACACCGCAACCAACAGCCTAACACCAAGTACCAAAACTCCAATCAGAACAACCCCTTCTGCTCGTTTATGCGTCCAAGCCACTGTCGAAGCCAGGTACCAGGTCGTTCCTGGCGTAATCGAGCTGCGCCTTGAAGTTGTCATCCTTCAGTGCGAAGCTCGCGGAGCCGAAGTCGTGGTTGACAAGGATGTCGCGGGTGCTGCCCGGGAAGCCGTCCCAGTTGACGAGGGCCCCGCGGAACCAGACTCCCTTGTGGTTCTCGATGTCGTCGTCGGCCTCGTTGGCGAAGCGGAAGGCGTGGGTCGAGCCGCCGTCCTTGTGGTAGACGATCTTGGGGTGGGCGCCGTCCATCCGCACGTCCTCCACGCTCTTGGTGTCGTAGTCGCCGTGCGCCGAGGCGGCGACGACCCTGAGCGCGCCGTCCTGCACGAACACGGCGATGTGCTCCCAGTCGTGGCGGTGACCGCCGGCATCGATCACGTGCTGCACCGCGACGTCCTTCTCGAAGTAGTAGTCGTAGAGGTAGGCGCACCACCCGTTGTTGCAGCGCCTGCGGACGTAGACGTTGTTGTTGTCCAGGTCGGACTCGTCTCTGCAATAATCTGTAATACCGTAAGTCAGCACTCTCCCGGTTTCTACGAGACACACGTGGAATATGTCTAAACATCAAGCATTTTGAGGGAATGTGCAAGTTGTGTACTCGTATGACTAGTGATTTCGCTGCGACTTTAAAGACTTACCAGCACCTCCAGTGTAGTGACTAGAGGAAAATAAGAGTTAGCAGAAGGTTCACAGCAATTTCTCTGCAGCCTGGGACTTCTCTTTAGGAGCCTTAGCGTCGAGATAACTCCCATTCAAAAGAGAAGTCTCCTAAGGTCCGTTACGGAAGTCGTGACGAAATTCCTAAGACGTACTGGTCAAGGCCCTCAGCGACATTCCCGTTGGCGTCAATGGCGGGTGTGTTATAGCAGCCATCCGTGTCGAAATCGAGAGACGGCTGCCACCTCAGTTCGTCTTCCGTAGCGCTCTGGGGGAGAGCTGATGGAGGGTCTCGCTTAAGCAAGTCACGGTATAGCTTCAGCGGTTCGCCGGCCAGAGGAGAGGCGTTGACTGATGCAAGAAGGGTGCCTAGCATGAGGGAAGTTCCCAGGGCGATGAGGCTAGCGGCGTTCTGATGCATGGTGACAGTAGATTGTTAATGGCGGGAATAGTAGCTTTCTAAGAGCGCGGTGACATGTAAGATCTTCTTTGAGGCGGCTGATGGTTTCGATGGTGAGCTTCTGGACTGAACTAATTTGGATGGGAGTCCCAGGCCCTTTATACTCTTCGCCTGGCACGAAACGAGCAGAATCTTCACCCGTAAACTGTGAATTCTAAATTTAGACCATGTTGCCATCATCTCGAAGGCCTAACCAGCAGAGGCAGACAAGCCATAGGACCAAGGCTCGTAGCGATCATCGGCGTTCACGAATATAACAAGCTTCGCTAACGACTTTGCCTAACGAGGGGAGGATTGAAGGAATACAAACGGAAACTGCCAGCCTTGGCCTTGACTATGAACTTCCCACCGACACTCGAGAGCGCTAATCCGACTATAATTAGGCATGGTATAATGACCGCAATTTTGCACAGAGGACGACGAAACACTCTCCATGCCTTACAACCTCCTTCTGACTAGGGGAAGTTGGGTGGCTGCGCGCATTGAAGGTAGATCAATATCCTTGATCGCGTTCCCTAGCTCTGAGCTTATCCTAGATGTCAACCTTGTCGTGGGAGAGAGGCGGCTGGAGAACTGCGACAAGGCTACAGGAATGACATCGATCAGCCTCCTTTGGCTGAGTAAGATTAATAGTAACTAGTAGAGATCGGCTATGCTAATGCCTGTTGCCTATGCATATACCCTACTTAGCGCGGAGCTGCGGCTGACGAGGGCACCACAATGCAAGCCCTGGTTTCACCTGGGGAGCGGGGCGGCTGTGGTGAGTATGCATCGTGGAATAAGCATCTTAACTGGCTGAAAGGTCAGCTACTGGGGATCTCTTGGCGATCAGGAGAATCCTTTGCAGATCCACAGAATCCTCCTCCGTAATTGAAGCGGGATGTGTACCCCCGGACGCTGAATATAACCTCAATTCTTTTAAGAATACTGACCTATGATCATCGACTTGGCGCCCAGTTTCGATTTGCTGATACGCTTATTCTCATTGGGCTGAGGCTTTTCATGAGAGTCTTGGCGTGGTTGACACAAACGTTCGCGGCGTCCCAAATGACCTAAAGACTTTACAGACAGCTTTTATACGAAGAATAACATACAGAAAGAATCGGAAAATGCTATTTACGTAAAGGGAACAATTAACAACAGCCTGGGGCTTTCCGTATATACCCATCTGCTGAAACTAATAAGTCATTATTCAAGGAGTCCTGCAACGGTTATTTGAAAGTGCGCGAAATTTTGGTCAACCACCTACTTGGGAAAGGCCAGGGGATGACGGATGGTGGGGGATCCGGGAGGCACAGCCGCACTTCGGCAGTCAGCCCTAGCCTCAGTACGGCATGCTTAAGCTACTGATTCCAAATCAGCATGTCAGCCCGGCAGTCGTAATCAAAGGCAAACCCTTCCAAGCCGACATGGACAAGCAAGCGTCGGCTAATTCCGCACTAGGAACTCGACTTCTACTATATGATTCGAACTTCAACCCCAATGTCTACGTCAAGCAAAGCCGCGTGAATGCTTAAAGCATCATGGGTAGTTTCCTTTTCAGTAAGCGTCAATTGAACGTCTTATATATGATAGTAACATCAGGGTCTAGCGGTTACGCCCTGTTTGCCTTCTGCTTGAGTGCAGAAATCAGGCCTTAGGGTGTCTCGATTCAATTATAAGTATGGATTTCGTTATTTGTATAAAGTAATAGAAACAAAAGACGATCGACCATAGAGACGTAAGACAATTGAAACCTTCAAGTCACCTTCATGCGGAGCGGATAGCCCCCAACAAGCTAGCTATGCATAGCTCTCAGGATTTTCAGCCATAGTGCGAAAGCCTAGAAGATACTAGGAAGTAAATAGTAGACGTTGCTTAATATGCCGACTATCCTAGCGTCTATTATGTATTTATAGAAGTGAGGGCCAAGGTCTCGCTACGAAGTACAGCTACATGTCTCTGCTAGTGTTATGTATATATAAGCAGGCCTTTGCCACTTAGATAGATAGCTAGACTGAACCTTAATCTATGCTCATTATCCTGTATTTCAGCAGTATGCGGACGGATGTAGGTACCCGCCTCTCATGGAAGTGGTGAGATTGGGGAGGCCGTCACGCACTGAGCACGACCCCGGAGAAATTCTCGTCTAATGATTGCTGTCAACATACTAGGTATTCATCTAGCTCCGAAGATGACGCCGTAAAGCCACTGCCCTCTAATCCCGGGACTTTTGCCTCGTCAACGAGGACATAAGCTCGGCCCTCTAGTCTGCGGAGCCCGAACAGATGATATGCGTTACATACAAGACATATCAGGTCCCCGACCTTGAGACAGGCGGACCGAGACCGATGAATCCCCTTTCGGTGACGAACACCCGTTTCGTGAGATCTCTGCGTCCCCCCGTAGACTCGTTCGGGTGGACGCAGGCCTCGATATCCCAAACGCTGTAGCACGTCTTTTTGAACACTTCAAACTTCTCTTCGAGCCCCGGATCGCCTCAACAGCGAAATCTCGCATTCGACTAGGTGTGGTTAGCATACAGCCAGACCAGCTGCCAGAGGGCCGGTTCACGCATTGGACCGGCTCGAGTACGCTGTGGCGCGTTCCAGAAGGGACTTCAGTTTTGGAAATCCAAACTCACCCGGGCCCTGCGGGCCATGTCCCAAGAATGTGCACTGCATTTCAGGAGACTCCCTGCAGAACCAGAACGCCTTCGTCGCGGAAACAGGGAGCAAGCTGAACGGATTCTGCAGCTGGTGCCTGTAATTTTTTGAAACCTAAAATCTGAACCCGAAATGCACGTCTTGGTGCCAAGGCGGAACCCAAGACGGGAAGTGGTCGTTTCGAAGCTGCTGCCCAGCGAGTGGTGATGATGCCATAGCATTCGACTGCTAGACCGATCGGAGCCCAGACACACCAAGCAGTGTAATCTTAAGATGACCTAACTGCCAATCTGAGCCGTGCCAAGAGAAATCTCTGGTGTTCGCATCGATTGTGGTCTCGAGGTCTCTTTGTTATTACTCATCCATGGGGAGTCGGCAGAATGCCGGTGCACTCAATCCGTGGGCAGCCAATACTAACTTAGCGACCGTGGTGATCACCTCGACGATGGTCTTCTCGTAACTCACGCGGACCCTACTCGCTATCCCCTGGTCGACCAACCCCAGAACACCGTATATGTAATCCCCAAGATCCGTGCATTGTCGGCGAGGGGCCTTTATGATGTACAGTTTTCTAGATAGCGAGTCGTCGTCGGAGCAACCGTCAACCATTACGCGCACGATCCCGTCTAGCTGCCGCGACAGCGATTTTGGCACCCCTAATCTGGCCTTCAGGATGAAAACGGCTGCAAACAGCATGATGCTAGTCAACGGGAACCCCCCGCGATCCGCACATAACGAGGACGTCCTTCAAGAACCACTTCCTGGAGAGTCCAGACTCGGTGCCAATAAGGACGCTCAAACAGTAGTTCGAGAGCGGGCAGTGGCACGTCGTGCCAGTTGGTTCGTCCCATGTCGATCTGGCCTATCAGTTCTCGTACCTTGTCGCACTCCTTGTCGCTCGTCGGAAAGCCATCCACGATGTCCTAAGAGGCCGTGACCGAACGTGACTTGCGAAAGCAGCTCCAGGGTCTCCAGCGCACTGTCCCTATAATACGCCGCCGGTCCGATCCAAGAAATCACCATTGCCGCTCTGCAGTATATGTCGCCCATGAGCTGTACCTGTACTCTCTTCTCCTCCTCCTCGTTCTGGCTGATGCACACGGCGTCGACCCACAGGAGATAGGGGTAGGCGTCTCGATCCGCGTGACGCGATCCAGAGCAACATGTAGATTCTGCGTGAGTGGAAACTCAAAAACCGGAAATCTCTATTGGCACCGTCTCTGCGACGTTTCCCCATATGTAGGAGAGACATCGGTATGTGAGATTTTCATTATCGATAGATGCGACGCATAGACGCCAACACAGTTTGTCTCCCTCGTAGGAGAGCGACAGGACGCGTACGTGACGCTGCGTAGGATCTAATTATCCGTACCTTGATTCATACTCCTCTGAACAGTGACAGCCAGCCTTGCGTGTCCGTTGAGTGTAAGAATAGAAGCGGCGTTGAAGCGCTATGAGCTGTATCGCAGAGTTGCACTGTAGAGACGCTAACTTTTGGTGCCGCTGATGCCGTGTTGTGCAAACCTTGCCGAACCATCCTTCTACAGTAGTCCCCCATTTCTGTACGATAACTTAGAGAGCCGGTGATATGACGTGCCACTTCATTTCACTGCACAAGCGAGTGGAGTAATGTTAGATGTAAGAATATGGCACTTCTAGACGCCTGCAGTCCATTATATGAAATTTATTCGTTCTACAAAGCTCCGACTTTAGACAAGTAGCAACAGAATCACCGTGCTGCTTGGCTCTATTTCCTCTATTTCCTAGGACTGGTGTTACAACGGGGTAGCTACAGTAATACCTTTTCTCACCCATGCTCCGAAGTGCTGAACGCTGGTTTGTATCTGATCACGTAATCAGCAGTGCCTGGCCTCTGGTAGACAACCAAGTCAGGTGCGCGAGATGTTGTAACGAGGCATGAATCAGAATCCATAATAGACGAAGCCATCGGGGTTGAAGTCATCAATTCAATTACGCACAGCTACAAGTATGATGCGACTATCACTAGACTCCAGTCCAGTCCCGCATTGACGCCAACGACAGTTTCATGATATTCATCTGACCTGGATGTGCCCACTTGCCAATGAAGCCTTTGGAAAACGCCTCGCTCCCATCTCCGTGAGATATGAATGCGCAAACAGAAACATTACTGGGTGTAGTAGAGAAATATTGGGCCACGAGAAGCAGCCTAAAGATACGGCATCCACAGCGCATCGCATTGTGCGAGACTCATTGGGTTGACCGCCTTGGCGATAAGGTCAATGACCGTCTGACACGCCGGAAGGTTACCGACAGGGCACTGTGCCAAGCTGACTGCCCGCTTGACAATCATGTCACAGTTGGTCTGTACGGTGTCTCGAAGTTGAGTTTCGGTGAGGTGGACGGTACGGTGGCTGTTAGTAAACCACCAGATCATCTCGTCCCGTACGAAGAGGGTAAGTGCATGTTCGAGCTCGAATTCGGGTTCGGTCAAGCACCTCGCGATAGCCATGATCGAGGGACTGAAGATACCCTCGGTGGCCAAGGGGCCCATCAACGTCTGCAGATTCGGAGTGAGACGGAAGGGTACAGGTTCGGGATTGTGGAAGAAGGGTTTGGTGGTCGCCATGTAGGACATGAGCTCGGATCCCCAGATCTTGCCCGAACCACGGGCGATGTTAATCTTGTGGGGATATCGGCTCGTCATATAGAGGATGTAAGTCATGAAAGTAAGAGCGGATAGCTGATAGGAGAACCTGCGGCGGAAGAGCCAGAACTCGGAAAATTCGGGGAAAATGCTCTGGAAATAGTCTAGTACTATGTGGTGCGGTACCCATTTCTCTTGAATCGCTGTAAATACCTCGAACCGAGCTGTTGCCATCTGATCGGGCTGTTTCTGGATTGGTTTGTCAGCCACTGCAGCAGCTATATTTGAAGACATCGAACATACGGATCCCTTCGGCTCAATTAGCCCTCTCAGCTTATCCATAGTAAATAGCACCGGCTCGTCCTTCGGCATTCCATTGCGACGGCAATGATCTTCATAGATACCCTGCAGCGTGATGTACGAGGTATCTTCCTGCACAATTCTTATATGTGGAGCAAGAGGGACCATTAACGGCAAGGTGAATTGGAGATCACGACGTCGACTTTCTTTCTTCTTGGCCAGCGTCTGATTTAGATGCCGGAAGAGCTGCAATACTCTCTCTTCTCTTCGGCTGTGCCGCGCCGCCGGGTGTTGAATTGCGAAGCAGTGGACACTGCCATCGTGCCCTCGGATCTTGAGTCTCCTATGCGACGTACCAATTGACCGGACAAGGTCGACGTTGGGTAGGAATCGATCAATCCTGACAAAATCTTGGTTCTTGTCTTTGTGTTGTAAGTATTGCCCTGGTATCTCAACATCGTCAAACTTCTGATAGCGGAAGTCGCTTAAATGGCGGGAAAAGGCTTCCAGATAGGCACGAGGACTTCTGCGGTCCAGTTTCTCCTCGAATTTGTCACGCCATCGCCGTAGCTTGTGAATGTACTCGTACATAGTTGGTTTTACCAGCACGAAGTCGGCCTCGAAGGACTTCTTGATATGGGCGGGGAGGATCGTCTCCGCAAAACGTGTTATGTTGGTCTCTGTTGCAGATGGCAGTTTGACATCCTTGGCATACGAAGAAGGCATGCGACTGACATAGGCGAGGCTGTCATTGAGTAACGCGACGATTAGTCGGTACGCGTCCTCGTCAGGCGGACACTTGAAGTACTTCTGAATCTGGTCGACCATCGTCTCCATTGATAAAGCCAGCAGAGGAAATGCAGTCTTGAGGACCGACATGATCTCCTCGGTGAGCTCCCACGGCGGTTTCTTCTGCGCGACTGTTGATGGCACACCCTCCTTGCTAGACTGTTGGTCTACACTCGGCGCAGCTGCGGTATTTCCAGCTGGCGGGTTGCTGGACGTCCCGTTCGTTTCAGATCCCTCCGTCTTGGGCTGGGCATTGCCCTCGCTACTAGAAGTCTGTGGCCTGGAAGAGGGCTCTGGTTTCGGTTGAGAGATTTCCTGCTTCGGTGGTACAGGCGAGGCACTAGGCTTACCATTTCCAGCGGCAGACTGGACCCGTTGGCGTGCTTTCTCTTTGGCTTCCTGGTTTTTCTTGATAGCCAACATGTCTTCACGGCTGGTCCTCAACTGGAAATACAGGGATTGAGGATAGGCCTTGGCGATCTTCAGCAGGATGGCGTGGACTCTTGGTGCTTCCTTGTGACTCAGCCCGTTCAAGAGCTGCTGGATAAAGGTGATCCAATACCAGACGGGCGTTTCTCCCTTGTAGTCGTCAAAACCGGCGGCTATAGATCCACTGGCGTCGTCCAAGCTCAACAGCCAGAGGATGCGTGCAATTAACTTTCGAGCTTTGCCGCTCTTATAGCTGCCGATAGCTTGCAGGTACGAAGTCACAGCCTGCCTCGCGGAGTTCAAGTCTGTCGGGTCCTCTTTGAACTTGCGATCGTTGAAGTAGCCCCACTCGGCCCACGCTTTGGCTTTCCCAATGTCGTAGTACAAAGCTGTGCCGTAGGCTGCATCAGCATCCTCCTTTTGCTTGAGCTTCTCCAAAAACATGCCCTTAAGAGTGTAGAACTCGGCTTTTTGTTGGTTGTTGAAGTAGTTCAAGTTGGTGTTGTTGATGACGTCCAAACCACTTGTGAGTTCGTCAGGATTCTCGTAATGACACCTAGCCTGTTCCCTCAGTTTGAGGAACGCCTCTTGGATTTCAATGTTCGGAAGCGTGTATATGCGACTCAGTTGGTTGATGCAGACTTCTGGAAGGTTGTGCTTCCGTGCAACGTGGGCGAAACGGTTGATGATCCACGCTGTCTCGTGGTATCCACGGTATGCAAAAGAAGCCCCGTTGGCATTTTGCCCTTGCTGGGGTAGAAGTTGCAAGTAGGTGCTATTGATCAAGCCAAAGATGTGCTGCCGCCACGTAACCAGGTCTTGCCAGTCTGTGATATCATCCCAGATATTGGGGAGCCTGTCCCGCCACGATCCTAAGAGCAACTTGAGCTCGCCGGACTTCACGTCCAGGTTTGCTTGGTTAGTGTTGGCCAAACTTTGACAGATAACACTAGCGTCGTGGAGCTCAACAAGTTGCTGGAAGTTGTGGAGCATTGGGATATGGGCGGCAGTTAGGCGTTTCGGTAATTGATGCCATTTCCTTATGGACAGCTGGATTGCTTCGTCGCACACACGGGAGAACTCTTGTGCGGTTTCCTGTTTGTTGTGGAACTTCAAAAGGGACATAAACCCTTGGAAGAATGCCCTGCGAGAAGTCGGAGCGTCCATTACCCCCTTGATAACTCCTTCCAGGCTGTCCCGGTGTTCCTGGTTCTGCCACATGTCGATGCTCCGCCAGCAACATTCCAGCAGAAGATCTTGTAGATTCTCGTGCTTGGCAAAGTCCTGCAAAATATCCCACTGCTGAAGCTTCTCTGCACAGAGGACCCAGTGATCTTCCCAGAGCATATACTCGCCTTGTGAGAACGGAATGACGCCGGTACGAGCCTTTATCTGCGCGGCTTCGTACATCTTCTGAGCTTTGTCCCACATTCCCATCTGTTCGTAAGAAAGACCTGCATTGGTCTCAACAAACTGGCATCTCCGCCGCCACGTCCCGTAAAATAAGTCATCCTCTTTCAGACTCGAGTAGAGTTCGACCAAGGCGTCGAGCGTGCTCTCCCGCACATTAGCGGAATCAATGTCCGGCTTGATGGCGGCATTCTCGAGTTGAACTAAGGCTGTGTACCACGCATCGTAGGTCTTGGCCTCGAATTTCAGCACATGTGGGGGGATCTTGCATTCTGGCCACGCCTTTGCTGCTCCGGCCAACAGAGACTGCACGACATTCGGTCGTTTGTCAATCTGCCGTGAATGGTAGTCCTTGGTCAGGAGTACAACCATGTGCTTTTCGAGGTCGGCCTTTTCTTCTCTCGCTGTGGCGGACCAGTACATCGGGAACAGAGTGACCCAGAGCTCACTAGCTAGGTTGTTGTCCACATGCTGGAGTTGGGCAAGAGGCTCAAATATGTCCCGGACTTTGACGTCCCCCAGCTCGCCCATGAAGCGCCGATGATTGGCCATGAATGTTTCATATTTTTCATCAGCCATGTTGCCAGGTTCTCTTGAATCTTTCGCGTAGGTTCCGAATATCTGAGAGGCAGGAAGCATGCGGAAATCCTCTTGATGGAGTTGAGCGGTTGCGTTGGCCTCAACTGCACCAAGAAGGAGTTGCGACGCCTGAGCTAACCAGAACGAATCTGCGAGGGTATCCCAGTTCTGCGACGAAATGACGTACGAGAGACGAGCTGACGCAGTTTTGGACAGACTCTTGTCAAATATCGCCATGAACCTATTACGCATACTGACGTCTTGTGCTCTCGTCCCGATGAGAAATGCGTGCTCCATACGTACGGTGAGTTCTGTTCGAGTGATCTTCGGGTCCTCGTAGATGCGAATTACCAGTTCAAGAAACTTGGTCAACATCGTCGGATCAGTCCGGTGTTCAAAAGAAAGCATCTTGTGCAGGACGGCGGTTTTCTCCTTTAGAGTCGGCCACGTTCCTTCGGACCGGAAAACCCAGCCCTCGACCATTTCGAGAATCTTCTCGCATAGCGGAATATGATGCGACTTTTCCACGAGTGTAGCGAGTACGCTCAGGAACGGCCTGCGGCTATCTCCAAGTATCTCCATGCGCATTGCGGTAACTTGGATTGCTTTGATCATCAGTGACGTCTGGATGTTCAAGTCATACGCAGACATTTGACCTGACTGGGCGTCAGAGTCCTGGGGTCGCAGCGGCGCGATGCTCATCTGGTGAGTAGCGACACTATTGTAGTGTTGCACGTGATCACGGGCAAGCTTTTGTTGCAAGGCTTTCATCAGAGCCATGATATGCTGGTCGATGACTGAGGGTTTGCGCTGACCCAACGACCACAGTATGTTGACCCCCGCAATGTAATTGGCGGCGGCTAGGGTCTCTGTGGCTATTCCGGAAAGGAACGTGATGATCTCTGAGGTGGGTGCCTCTGGCTCTGCTTCGGCATCGGCATCCTCCATTGGAACGTCTTCCGGAACTGCGTCGAGGACGCGTTGAATTGTAGACTTGATGTCTCGACCGTCGTCATATTCCTTGTCAGCGAGGTGCAAGCAATCCTGTAGTTCCGGGTTCTCAGACCGCATACTTTTCTCTAGAACCTTCTGGACCGACGCCATATTCTTTAGGATCCATTCGTCCGATTTGAAGTTGAGGATGATCCGGACTACTTGCAGCGTATTTATGATATTGGTGATGAATTTCTCGTCGTAGTTCTCCTTGTCCGATGGGTCGGCGCTGAGGATCTTCGTCGTCTTTTCACTCGCGAGGACGACCTCAGTGATGTTCGGAAACAAATCGACGTCCAGGTCGCCCCAGTACTGTGGCTGCAGGAGGTTATATAAGAGTGACATTGCCTTTTTGCACAAATCAGTGGACTGAGGCGGCAAGGCCGGCCCAGAAGTTGGGGGCGCCTCTCTTGGCTTTGCCGAAGGTAATTGATATCTCTCGTTCAACTGAGCAATAAACTCAATCAAGTACTTGACCATCTTGAGTCGAAACCCAGGGGGGATCTGGAATTCGGATCGTTCCGAATGGAGAGTCTGACGAGCGGCTGGCGGCGAATCCACCTCTAATCGACGCTTCTTCGAGTTTGGCGACGTTGACAGTGACCTCGGCTGGGCGCTAGCCTTGCCTTCTACCCGCCTCTGCTCCCATTCCCATATCAACCACATCATATTCAGGGCCAGCTTCTTGCTCTCATTCACGGAAGCTTGTGGAGGCGACACCTTTCTTAGTGACGTGATGATAAGAAGGGCAAACTTGTCCCTAGATTCGTAGAATAGGTTAGGATGTCTGACGAGGAAGTGAAAGATGCTGGTCATCTGTTGGACGTTCTGGCCCTCCTCAGCCAAGATGCGACGCGGTGCCATGGCCCAAACGGCGTTGCGGTCTCCAGGCATGGCATTGCATCGTTTGGGCAAGACAGGCGCCATCAACTCAAGTGCTTGCGTCACCAGAGCGCGGCCTTCGTTCTGGTTTGTCCTCAAGAGCGAGTAGTATACCTGGGTCACTATCTTTGGGGGAGTCTCGTAGTGGGCAATGAAGTAGCCAATAACCACGTATGCGGCATGCTTGTTGATCACATCATCCAACCTGATATAGGTCCAACCGAATTTGATTATGTCCTTCCTGGCATCCTGGAGGATGGCGTGATGATACTTGACCAGCATTGCAGAGAGTTGCAGGACCTCCATCCGGGTGTGGTCAATGCCAGGTTGCAGCAAGTCATCTTGGGGGTCGCCAAGATTAACCTTCCAGATTTTCATATTGATGGACTCTATGACCGACCTATCCATCAGTCTCGGCGTCTTCGGCTGAGTTGGCTTGTTCCAATGTCGCATGATGTCCATAGCAACAATCGGGTTGACAATGTTGCGAAGTAGAAAGCATTTGGTCTTTTGGGTAGAATTCCTGTCGGCGTAAACATCAAGGCAGCGGAGTATTACAGACTTCCAAAACTCGATAGAGTCGCTGCAAATGACGTTCTTGTAGATATAAGAGTATAATGTGGGCGTAGCGCGGAATTCGTCCGCGGTGACAGACTCAATGAGGTTGAAGAGAGGCTCCAGGTCAGTCGGGTTCAATGCAAGTGCTCTCGTGAGGATCGCCATCAGCTGTTCAGCTGCCTGGTCAGCTGGGAGTCGCAAGGTCGGGGACAGTTGATTTGCCCGAAGATATCGTTCGAGCTCTCTGCCAACTTGTTTCAACCAGGCGATCGTCTCTTTCCGTTCCATCCAGCTTTGCCTGTTGCCGTCCTGGCTCAGAGAGTCGATCACATTGATGGTGTTGATGATAGCTACAAATCTTGTTTCCTTGGAGGTGGAAATGACTTGGCTACACCATGCAATAAGCTGCGAAACGTGGCTTGAGGCATGCTCTCTGAGGTTGTGGCTCTCAGGATGCAAGAGAACTTGCGCCAAGAACCGACCGTATTTGAGGTCTTCCATCTTGTTGAGAAGAAAATCCCACGTCTCGGCAGGGTACCGGTTCAGATACTTATACAGCGGCTGCCGGAATGGGCTGTGATGAGTCCGCCGCAACTTTTCCTCGAGTTCCAAGCACGTGTCAATAAGTCGTTCCTTAAACTGCTCGGCAGCAGGAGGTAGGAGGTGGAAGATATTGAAGACTGCAGCGATGACTTTCATTATACCATTCTGTTCAAAGAAGGTAAACGAGAGCTGCTGGACAAGATTTGGCTCTGCAAGCACCTTGATGTGATCCAAGAGCCTAGATCCGATTTCCACTTTAAAGTAAGTCGTGAGCAACCGCAGCAGTCTCGCCAGATTGTCTAAGCCGTGCGTGCTAAGCCGCTTAGGGTCCTGGAGGTTGGCCAGAACAGGCCTAAGCCCTTGCTGCAGGAGTTCTTTGGGAAGTTTATTCGTTTGTGATAGAACAGCCTTAAGAGCTTCGTTGGCCGCCTCAATAGTGGGTTTCGATTCCGAATAGAGACACTTGAAGAATACAGACACGATTTTGGTGCGTGTTGCATTGTTCGGGCCCTTTTGGAAATCGTCGAAGCTCATGGCCTTGCTAAGGATCTTGATACAAGCGACCCTGAGATTGACGATAGATTCGTGAGTGCGGAACTCGGCAGGCTTACCCGCTAGTGACTCGTCCGTAGCATCCGCCAAAGCTAAAGATTCCATGAGCAATCTGTTAAGGTTATCGTCAAAAGTGACAAAATCATTCTTCAAGCTCATATAGTATGCGATGGCATCGATGTAACCTATCTGCGTCGAGAATGGCAAGGCTCTAAGCGGTTTCGCATAGATCGGCTGCAAGAGGCGGTCCTTGTGAGGCTCAACAATTTCCCAGACCTCCGCTCCAGCCGCATTTGCTATGAGTTCTAGAGATCGTCTGGCCGTCCCACGCACATGGCTGTTCATATGAGAGAGCTCATCGTTGAAAAGGATGCAGATCTGGAATAGGCGCGGCATCTTAGCCTGCGGCTGGCTTCCAGGCAAAGGCAGGGAATCCTCTTTCTTGACGTTCTTAGTGATCCTCTTCAGAAGCACCTCGAGCGTGACTTGAGCGGAATTCCTTGTTTTCTCGGGAAGGTCTTGCGGCATGTCCTTGATGACATACATCAAAGCCCTCACGAAATCCATTTGCTTGGACGCGACCCAAGCATCGCCCAGATCAACCTCGGTCAGCAAATATCTGATACCGAGGGTGCCACCAGTCTTAGTGTACCATTCCTCTTCATGGCAACCGTGGCAGAAGATTCTACTGAGGTGGTTGAAGAAGCCCAGGCGGCCGACTTGAACCCCAGAGCCGAATATAGTAGCAGTAGAATCATAGACCGCTCGCACAGCTCGGAACGCAGCATCGCGTACATCTGGCAGATCTGACGCGAGTGATTCGACGATAGCATCTGCTAAGACACGGGTATCGATAAATAAAGGCCCCTCGCCTGCTTTTGGGTCGAAGGGGCTCATCTCCCGTTTGAGGTCGACCAAGCCCCTCCCAATCTCGACGATGGTAAAGTGGCGGCACAGGTTCATCAAGAAAACATCGGCCTCCTCGCGAAATTCGGGAATCGACTCCGCGTACATGATCGCTTTAAGAAGCCGTTTCATGATATCATCTTGCTCGTTTTTCTTTACGACAGATCGCTCCCGATCTGACGTATCGAACAACGAAACTTCTGTCGCCGGTCTCCGCATAAGAAGGTCTTGAGCCTGAAGCCGCACAAGTCGTGGCAGATCCTCAGGGAGATTGTCGAACCCGATACGCAATTTCACCTGCGCTTTGATGAGCTGGAGTGCTTGCCGTTTGTAATAGCCATCGAGTTGTTTGGTCGTAGCTTGCTTTGAAGGCTTAGAGACTTCCATCAACTTGCGAATCGCCAAGTCGATACCAAGTTCAGCTGGAAACGCTCTATCTTTCTTCGATCCGATCAGCCGCACGTCGAAGCTTGCCGGGTCATCGGCATAGCGCTGATAATTGACGGGGAGCGAGTCCGTCATGAATTTCCTGTTCCGACCGCCCAGCTTGCCTAAAATGCGCATCGTTGTGTGGGCATGGAAGTGGCTGTAAGGATGCGGTTTCAAATGTTCGAAGAGTGCGTTCATGAGCTCTTCGATCACTGGAGCCATGATTGGGTCCAGATAGTCAGCCGTGAGATTATCAACACAGAGCTCAAGCGTGCGCAGTCCTTGGCCCACGAGATCCGTCCCCGCTCGGAGGGCTACCACCAAGGGCCTCATCAAGAAGCTCAGATGAGGAAGCAAGTTGCTGAGTCGTGCCGGGACCGTTAGACATAGTTCAACGTACAAGTCCCGTTCGGCTGGTTTACGAGCAGCCATAAGAAGGGTGTTGAGAACATCGAGTAGCATCTCGAGAAGCGGCAAGATCTGCTTGTAGAGATGCTCAAACTTCCCGCCACCGATACTCCGGAATAATGACCGAAGCAGCAAGAAATAGTTCATAGGCTCCTCTGCCTTGGTAGACAGCTCAATTGACTTCGTAACGATGTCCACAACGTGAGGAAGTAAGACTTTCTCGTTCTGGTTCGCGAACAGAGTAACAGCCATAAACGCAAGCTTAAAGAGGCGAAGAAGAATCGAAGACTTCTTAACGTCGGCTGAGCCAACATCACCGATCCGCTCCATAAGGAATTTCAAGAGCATTCCGCAGAAGCTCGGCGAAGTCGCTTCGCTTGCTAGGAAAAACTGCGGGATGTGTAGAAGGGCTGTGTGCTCAAAGATCATCTCATAAAGCCGTGGTACCTCCTGTTGGAAGACCTCATGAAAAGTGGCAGGGTCGATGCAATGAAAAACCGTCGCAAACGTCTCGAGGAGCTCCTTTGCTTCCTTGCTACTAGACACCATGTAGAAATTCGCCATATACTCTACTGGGGAGGCATATTGCGACTCGGCTGCGGGTTTCTCAATCTCATAGTAACGAAATACGTAAGCTCCCTCCCGAAAAAGTTTGATAATGACCTTGACTTCTTCCGCCGAGAATCCGTACGACACATCCTGCCAATGCGCCGGCGCATTATTAGCATCAACCTGAGACGCCGCGTTGCATGTCTTAAGCTGGTAAAAAGTGTTCTTGAGACCGTTCATCAGATTCCTGAACAGAAATTTGTTGTCGTTTACTGGGTCAGCGTGACGGTCCCGGGGGTTCGACGTCTTAATTGGCATAGCGGTAAAGATGTCAGTCTCGTCCCATTCAGGCGGATGCTCCTTGTCGGCAAGATACGTTTCGGGCGTCTGTTCACTGGCCTGTTGGCTATATAGCTTAGAAAGCTTCACAGCATTGGGATATTGCCTGTTCATAGCCGCAAACTTATCGCCGATCGCATTAAGGATCATGAGGAGATAATGCCGAGCATCTACTTTGTTTTGCATCTTGGCGATGCACTCCGCCATGTTCAACAGAAGTTTCGCGCTCATAGTCTGAAAGCTTGTGCCAGGGAAGTTGTCTTGCAGGTTCCTTGTGTAAACCTCCACCGTCTTACGAATCTGGGCAGGCGACAGCGAGTCGCGGACATGATGTATCAAGTCTGCTAGCATGCTGTATGCCAAAGGTCGCATAGTGTCGTAAACCGTTAAGCCATCGCCGATCAAAGTCTTCTCTTCAAGCAGCTCGTCGATCTTGGGAAGGAAGATCTTACGGAAATTGAAATTGATAATGTGCCGGATAGCAACCAGAAGTTCCTTGCGAGCGGCGGACTTCTCCCTTGGACAGTCTTGCAGGAGGCGGACGATGATCTCTGGTAGCGTAGGCAGGAAGTCCGCTAACTGACTAGAATATTGGCGTAATAGATAAGCTAAGAAACTCATCGTCTTGACCTGAGCCGTGATGAACTCGCCAAAAGCTGCGCGGTTCTTGATGTTAGGGCTCACGCCAGCAAAGACTACACCCTTGGCCTTCGCTTCCGCATGCGCCTGTTCTTGGCCTTTCGCCTGGAGGCAGAGAACTGACTTGATGAGCGGCACAAACGCCTTGACGTTCTGTTGGATCAAGTTCCGGTAGGTCTGGAAAACGGACACCACTATGATCGGGCATTCGGATAAGACCTTAAACGACTGCATTCCTTTTAACAAGGGTCGGCTCTGCTGTTGGAGATCTTGACCGAGGTCGGTGACTGACGCGACAGGGGATCCGGGCCGGGGTGACTGGAAGTTCGTCTGAGTACTACCAGGTGTGGACGGCGGTCCAGTCGAGTTAGGGTTGATAGAGGTACTGTCCAACTGCTCCCGCACGACCTTTTCCATCTGCTCAAAAAGCTCCTGAATCAAGTTCAAGAACGGCTGAACTTTCGTGTGGAGGACTTTGGGCTGATGGCGCATGATGTCCGATATTATTTTGACACACAATGTAGCATTGTCCTCGTTGTCGTTCCGCACAAGGCTCATCAGAAGATCGACTATCTCCCCGGCATATGGTTCGAACAGTTCCGGCGAGGTCTGCTGAGTTGGTAATCGGTGGAGTATCTCGAGGATGCAGTTCCGGAGTTTCTGGACGACGAAGTCAGCAAGGGTCCAAGCATGGAACGTGGGAGATCCTGTTACCTGCTCCGGTGACGTGCTTTGGAAGATGCATGGTCCTCGGAGAATATTGATGAATAACGGCATTACCCGCTTAAGAAAGATGCCGTAGTTGGGGCCATTGGTATAGTGATCCAAGCTATCGCGTAGCGCAACGGCTGCATCGAGCTTGGCTTTCGGCTCTAGGGAAACAAGGAGGTCAGCTTCAAGCTTGCAGGGCACTTCAGAGTGGACGCTGGGCATGGGAGCTCAACCAGGAGCAAGGCGCCGCCCTATTGGGAACCTACCAGTTTCTTGAGTCGTCAATCGCTTGACGATATCGTCAAATGCTGGCCCCGACATGATTGCGACTTCCACATGCGCGCAACGCGATTAAAGCGTCCATACGAATATAATCAGTCTCGTGCATTCATCATAGCACTGAGTGGAAGGTCCTTCAAGGTTGGCGACGGTCTGTCGGTGTGTTGGATACCAAAGGACGTTGCAAGTCAGTCCTTGCTGGTGTGTAGGAAGAAGGCAATACCGACGGGAGAAAAGAAACACAGGAAGGAGCCTATAGAAGTGTCTCACTCGATGTTAAGAAAGAAAGAATCGTGGGGTATCACAAATTAACCATGTATGTAAGAGGGGAAGTCTGGGGGACGATCAGGACGACACAAGGCTATATCACCTGCACTCTTGAACTATGACGGGGCAGAGAGCTCGGATTCTCTTAACTTGAGATTCACGAAAGAGACGCGGGAGGACATGGGAGTGGGCGGCAGCTTCGAGAAATCATTCGCGCTAGGCAACGGAAATACTAGCAACCGTCTAAGATTCCGCGAGATCATTGGTTGCCGGAAGTTTGGCAGCTGCAGGTGTTCCCAATCAGGTTGAACTCTCCTGCCTGCTGGACTGGCCTCCCCTTATCTTATCAACAAGATCTTATCTTATCGCCTACTTTCTACAAGGTAGGGGAGGTACGACGACCGTCATCGTCATCTGTTTACCGCGTAGTCGGTAGTCTAAGCTGACTGCCCGTGATACCGGCCACCTGCAGTTATATAAGCAGAGAAAACTGAAGATATCCTGACGAAGCAAAACCCAACCGCGATAGAACAGATATAATAGAAATACAAAGAAATTATTACTGCATAAGCCCTGCCATACAAGACAGTCTACCTCGTACAAGGTCATCAGAAGTAGTTCAACTCAAGACGTTGCCCTGCGATCTCGGTCCCTGGATCCACTTCCAAGCCTTGCGATTCCGCGCCCGACACCGACTTACAAGATGCCGCCGTCAAGTCACCAAAGGACATTTCCCTCAAGACTTCCAATTGCGCAGATTCGGCTTTCATTCACTGAAGCACATCCTCTGATTGTATTTCTTCTTTTGTGGAGCGAAAATTAGTCTTGGTAAGTTGAGTTTGGACTTGCACGATATCACAATCCCAGACTAACCACCTAGAGCTGGCGGGCAGGTTATATCTATACCATATCTTTCGATAACCATGGCAGCTGATTCGCAGGTCGTTCCATCGGAACGCACCCATTCAGCCTTCTTCTATGGTCAGTATAAGTGCATTACTGTCGATATTATAGACTAATATCTGGTGCTAACTACCGATAGGAACCTTGGTGAGGCCTATCTCATCCACACGTGGAGATGGCTCGTTGGCTTATACATATGTAACTAGATGGCTCCAGAAGTTTTCTTCACAGTCTGTTACAGGTTCGCGACGGATAACCTAGCTGTGCTTAGAAGTCTCCATCGCTTCGAGCCTGCAATCCTTCACGGATACTGCCGACGGTCAGTAAACATCATATACTTCCGGGGTCTTTCCCTTCTTAGCCAATATGCTTCGTCCAGCATGCCAATCTTAGGATGAGGTCGAAGAGCCTTCCTTGTGGTGTTTGCCATCTAAGGCTAATATCCTGATTCGTAGCCGCGTCAGGCATGCGGACTATCCAGGCATTACGCCCGATCCCGACCACGAGGTCCGTGGGACGTACGTGACAGGACTAACGGATGCGAACATGGGCAAACTTGACCAGTTCGAGGGCAGCGAGTACGAGCGAAGAACGGTTAAGATCCGTCTCCTGAGCAAGGTCGGAAACGACAAGGGGGAGGGCAATATCGAGGGTGAAGAGGTCGAATGCGAGGCCTACGTCTTCATGTCACCGCAGCATTTGGAGGACCGCGAGTGGGATTTCGAGGAGTTTCGGACTCAAAAGATGAAGAAATGGACTCGTGAGGATTATGGTTTCGAGGACACCGACCACTTTACCCCTCGAGAGGTGGACAGCGAGCAAAAGTCAGCGGCCGTATGTAAGTGCTTGGTGTTATACGAATGAAAGCGCAGGGCTCGGCTCTTAGGCGCTGATGAGCCGGTCCGACCTGCCCGTTTCAGATGGCTAATTCGTAGAAGGATGTCAAAGACCGCCACCGAGACCAGACTGCTATCTGCTGTGGCCAAATGATGCGAGTATGAGCGGGCTCCAGCACTCCGAACCGGTCTGCGACGTTGTCGTGCGAAGAAAGGCCTGCCCTCTCAACCTACGGATTACGATAATGCTCGGCCGTTGTATTCGGCCATGAGACACGATGTTGGATCGCTGTGGGTGTTCGCTTTAGGCCTGAAAACAAATGTAATTAAGGCCTACTACCAGGTGGCCTCATAGTAGTACCAAGATTGCTGTAAGTGCATTGGCCTCGGTCGAAACTGCTTGAGACCCAGCATACCTGCCTGTGTCAGCAGCGACCATGGCTAGACCAGCCAGCGCTGTCTAAATGTGTAGGTCTCCAACAGCGAAACCCGGCCCCCAAAAGAGTCGGATAAGCATTCCCAAGCAGCCTCCATTCACTTCAGGTGACCCAGCGGTCACTTGTTAGAAGAACGCGCATTCAAATAAGGCTGCAGCGATGCCGAGTTCAAGGCCAGTTGGTTTGAATGGACAATCGCACTCCGGGCCATGTTCTGTCACTGTGCTTACGAGCGAAACGAAACAGGGATCTCCATTTGGCAACTACGATAATTGCTAAGGTGGTAAAAATTCAAATTCTCCCCCTTCACAATATCTATCACATGCTGTACGTATGTCGCCTCAGCTCTCCGTTGGAGTCCTCACCAGAAAGGATGTGCATACATACATACGTAGCGTCGGTATCGTACCATGGTTGCCCGCAGCCGGGGGGGCTTGGACCCGCACTGGCGCCGGTGGCTTGGCCGATAAACTTTGCCCGAGTGGAATGACAAGAATTGGGTATTATACGAAATTCACCAGCCCTTGCAAAGGAACGCTACGCCACTGTAACAATAAGCGTAGTTGTCGTGGCTGAAAGCTTCTCATCCGGTTCGCACCGG
Organism: Monosporascus ibericus; assembly: GCA_004154915.1. Taxonomy (NCBI): domain Eukaryota; kingdom Fungi; phylum Ascomycota; class Sordariomycetes; order Xylariales; genus Monosporascus; species Monosporascus ibericus. Next base: position 17,282 of record QJNU01000669.1, on the reverse strand, counting down.
CGCCGGTTCGAATATTGAGCCGAGCGACCCTGATTACAATTGAAGTGTGTGGGGGAGAGCAGTACATACTACATACGTGAATTACTCAGTAGCTCCGATATCGAGTTCAGCGGATGGACTTTGGAGACAGCGGCGCCTTTATCAGTAGATGATGATAATAGAGGATTGATTCGTCGCTCCCTTCTCCTTTCTTGTCGAGTCGCGCATAACGCTCTCTGGCGCTGCAGCGCTTCCATATCGCCAGCGGCGTGGGCCGGCAATATATCCGTATAAAGTAGTTGGCTAGCTAGGCCCGTAGCTTGATTATACCAGTCATGCGCTCGGTGGCACGAGATCTCGCTTCTGCTTTCTGGAGAGGCGGCGAGGTAACATCTTTCAGCGGTTCGGTTTGGGCTCCGGGCAAACGGTTTAAACGTGCATACGAGATACCGCGACATCATAACCAACCGATTTCAGTTTACATGTAGTTGCTAACGATCAAACAGACTCTCATAGGCTGATAAACGTGAGGTTGCCGTCTCCGCAGGCAATTCTGCATGCCCTTTCCCCTTCCCTTCTCTACCAGGCACGCGCAGGAATTGATGTGATCGACGGCAGGTGATAGGGCAAAGCTCATAGGCCGAATCTTCACAAGTCTCTGAAACTAGCATTGTTTCACCATAGCATGCTTGGGTAACCTAATAAAATCCCCACACGACGGGATCATTCGTTAGCTTCCATAGCCCCTGCCTCGTGCAGAAAGCCTGAAAAGGCAAAGGCCAAGCAGACTCGTTTAAAAAGGGGCAAGGGGGTCCATCGTTCCATCGACCGCGGCAGAGGGACGAATCGGTCCAGGCCCCCACAGCATAGGATTTTTACCCCTGACCGGCTGGGTACCGATTTGGAAATGCGGCTTTGCCACCCATTTGCTGGAGTACTTCCGTTTTCTGGTACGTAGCCATGTCGTACCTAACGGACCAAATACGAAGGAGCCCACTTAGCCAGGTTTCCCGATTAGCTACAGTAGAGGGCTTGAAGCTCCAGCGAGTGGCTGAGTTCGCCTCTGCATTCGCGTTGTAGGCTTCGGAGGGTTGAAAGGAAGCCATCCAGATGTCACGTTGTAGGCAGCCCCTGAGAAAATCTTCAAATGCGCCACCCCGTATATTGCAGCATTTCGTCACCTAAGGTGACATCGTTAGCGGATGCCCAGAGCGGGATCCCTGTGTGCCGTACAATGCATGCGGTACAGAATGGTAACCTGATTGGCGGCCAAGCGCGACCGCATCGGGCAACCCGCTTGATTGGCCCACAAAGCTTCTTTTTCTCTTCAGAGTCTCCAGCTTGGAAAGTCAATTCAGCCTGTAGCCATGACAATGTGTCGAGTTGATGAGATTAATTCGTGTCATTGTAAAACCTCGGACTGGCGCATTATAGGATCTCAATATGTACGAGCGACCAGCCCTTTCCTGGGGATCAACGTCGGTTGCTGGCTAATACCCCTCCCATCCTAAGACAGTTTCAGGGTCCTTTTCTTTTATCCTGGATGATCTTCTTGAACCCCACCGAAAGGAATTTCTGGCGCCGGCAATGAAGCCCATCTAGACCAACCAGATTGGTCTGCTAAGTCAGTACGAAGCAAGCCACGAAATCTCGAGTGAACCTATCATCTGTTAGAATTGTTTCCCTTCGTTTCCCCCCTGGCCCGTCCTGCTTCGGAACGATCACGAGTGATCGCCATGGCTAAACTCTACTGGCTAGTCTCTGTGGCCACTTCCCGCCAGGCTCAGGGACTGGCAATTTTATGGACCCTAAGTAGATCCCCCTAGGTGGTAGGGAGGGAGCCCGGGTTTCTACCCCATTATTGTCATGTCCAATCGGTGCCAATTCAACGGCTGTTCCTGCAGAAGCCAAGGCTAGTCGCCCTGACTATCTCGTCACTGTACGTGACTAGGCCGAGTTGCTATAATCCTCCTCCATCTTTTGTCCCTTCGTTTGGTTATTATAAGACTGCATCGACAGCCGCCCAAGTCGTTCGTTTCGTTTCTTCTCTCTTCACGCCTGTGGCAGCAGTCTCTACGACATCAGCATCTCTACGAGAGTCCCTCTTTCACTCTTTCAAGGCTAGTCCTTTTCCCGAACCCGTGTTTCTTTGACTTCAACCGCCTGGAGCAGTACTATCCTTTTGAGTCCCACTCAGAAAAGAAACACCTCGATCTCGCTCTCTGTTAACTGATCGTTTAAGCTTTGTTCCCTTGCAAGAAACAAAGCAGTTGATGTCAGTATATCTCTCGTCTTTGTCTGAGGATCTATATTCTCGGGCCACCACAATAGCTTTGTCCACCCGCTGCCTTGTGCTCATCAAGGAGATCGTGAAGAAACACGAAGAGGAGTCGTTTGTTTCTCAACGCTCCTTTAGGAGTCTCGGGGCAAAGAGATGGCACATCCCTTGGATATTTAAACCCCGTGTCTTAACCATGGACTAACTCATTTCTCACCAGACACCACTACAAAACATCGGTTTTAGGAGCAACACCAATCTCTTACTATTCACTTCTTACATCATTTCGAGGTTTCTCGCTGGAACGAAAACATCTCACATTCGACAATATGTTCTTCACTAAGACTCTCGCTGCCGCTGGGCTCCTGGCTGTTGCCAATGCCCACATGTTGATGAAGAACCCCGTGCCCTTCCCCTCGCAAGACCTTGCAGGCAATGGCCCCTTGGCGGTAGATGGTAGCAATTTCCCTTGCAAGTACACTGGACCCGATACATACGCCAATGGTGAAGCCAATGTCTATCCCCAGGGCTCGAAGCAGAAGCTTCAGACCATCGGACAGGCTGTTCATGGTGGAGGCAGTTGCCAGATCAGCATCACCTATGACACTGCGCCTACTAAGGACTCAGTCTGGAAAGTCATCCACAGCATTGAGGGTGGCTGCCCAGCAAGGAACGCGGCGGGTAACGCAGGCGACAACGCAAACGCTGTAGCTCCCGACGAGTATGAATTCACCATCCCTGACAACATCCCTGCTGGGAAGGGCGTCATCGCTTGGACATGGATGAACCGTATTGGCGTCCGCGAATTCTACATGAACTGCGGCGCTGTCGAGATCACCGGAAACGGGGGTGACGAGGCCGCATACGACGCGCTCCCGGATATGACTGTTCTCAACATCATGGGAAAGCAGGAGACAATCGATAATTCGGACGTTAAGTTCTCCAACCCCGGCAAGTCCGTCGAGAACAACTTGGGCGCGTGGGATATTACGGAAGAGGATGGCACTCCGGGTGCGGATGTCCCCGACTCGCCCCCGGCCGCGAGTTCGACTGCCGCTGCCGCTCCAAGTGCGACTTTGCCTGGAGGCGTCTTCATTACTGTCGAGCCTACCGCAACCGCGGCCCCAACACAGGCCCCCACGAGCGCTCCCGTCGTCGAGGCCCCGACCACCGTCTCTCCGCCTCCTGCTGCCCCCACCGGTGGTGCTGGCAACGGCGGCTCTGCGGGCGCTCTCACGGGTGCCTGCCCGACCGAGGGTACCTTCAACTGCATCGGCGGCACCTCGTTCCAGCAGTGCGCCAGCGGTGTGTGGAGCGTCGCGACCCCCATGGCTGCCGGCACACAATGTACTCCAGGCCAGTCCATGAGCATGAGCGTCATGGCTGCCGGCAAGAAGCGCTCCGCCAGGTGTTTCCGGGCTTAGGCGAACTGGTTGCAGTTTGGGACTGGGGAGGGGAGTCGTCTAAGCTGGATTGGACAATTTGGGGCATAGGGCCAGGCGTTTTAAAGGCTCTATAGAAATCTTCTCTATCACAATCATTTTTCTGTATATACTTCACGCAACTTTCTTTACATTATACCCAACAATGAGGAAGATCCTGCATTTGGCGCATAGCTATGTCTCTCCTAAACCGAGTGACTTCCTTTTCTGTATGTTGCTCTCGATCACGTAAAAATAATGAGGATCGCTCCCGAGCCACAATGTCCAGCCGTCCTCGCCGGACAGCAAGCCATACTAAAGCGTGCTGTGATATACCATTATTCAATGCATGTAAGCACGCAGGTTGAAGAGAGGAGCGAAATCCCGGCGTGTCACCAAGTTCAACGTAATCAGTTGCCGCATCCAATACTTCTGGTTACAATGGTATCATGAGCACCTTCGTACACAATCTATCCGTATTTCCTACCTACATCGTCATCCATCAAGCCTTGCGCTTCCCCTTGGCGTCCCGCCGCCTCTCCCAGATCTGCAGGTACGACTCGCCTAGGTACAGCAGCTCCTTCTGTGTTTTCTCGACGAACAGGTCCTGGCACACGACCCACTCGTCGCGGCCCTTGTCGCGGAGCTGGACCTTCCAGGTCTTGCGCTCCTCACCGGAGTCGGCGACGTCCTCCTTGGCGCGCACGGCCTCGTGGACAACGTTGGCGACGAGGTCGTACCAGACGGGTTCCCCGGGCGGGTGGTCGCGCGGACTGGGCTCGACGTAGGGCGCCACGTCGAGGCCGACGCGCGCGTCGAACGTCACGATGGTCGGGTTGCGCTCCTCGTCGACGAACTTGTTGGCCGAGAAGCGCTTGATGTGGAAGATGAGGTAGGGGGGCAGCGGATGGGCGAGGCGGTAGCGTACGCGCTGCGCGAGCCGCTCCTGCGCCGTCCTGCCGTCGTACTTGCTCAGGATCGTCGTCAGCGGCACCTGCGGGATGATGTTGCGCTCGAGCTCGTCCTGGAACAGCGGCGCCGCCGGCAGGTCCAGCGTCAGCAGCAAGAACCGGTTGACATCGGTCCGGACCTCGGCCGCCTCCTCGAACCGCAGCCGGTCGCCCGTCGCGTCCGCCTTGGCCGTGATCGCCTGCGACTCCATCTTCAGCTTGCCCTGGAAGATCCGCTGGATTATGCTGCTGCCGGGCTTCGTCCTGCTGCCGCCCAGCCCTAGGTGCAGGTTGTTGAGAAACCAGGACAGGAACTCGACGGGGTCTGACTGCACCGTCAGCGTGAAGCGCTTGTTCGACTTTAGTGAGATCTCCTGCAGCAGCTCGTGCGGCGACACGTGGTTCTTGAAGGCGCGCGGGTTCCATATCTTCCTGAATAGAATGCCGCACCGTTTCACCAGCTCGGGCCGCGACGATAGGTCCTCTAGTAAGAAATAGTTCCGTAGTGGCGCGACGTGCGACAGCGCCTGGACGATGACGTTGAGGTAGTCGTTCTCTTTGATGTTGTTCATCCCCACGAAGCCGGGCGTGTACTCCTTCCCGTCGAGCGTCCAGGCGATCCGCGGCTTGCGGTCCAGCTCCGTGACCTCTTGTCTCGTGTACCGCGGGTCTGATACGTATTTTATGTCGTCCAGAGACTTGCTTTTGACCTCATAGCCCTCGGGCAGGACGTAGACCCTCTGGGTCTCCATGTTGATGAAGACGTGATGGTCCTCGTCTAGCGCGTGGAAGTAGGCGTGCGACTTGGGTCCCCTGCCTTGGTAATACTTCCCGCATACTAAACACGCATACACGTTTATATTAGAGAGGCTAATGGAGCATAACTTTTCGAAGTCGAAGTCGAGCACGTTGCGATGTATCGTGTCTAGGTAGAGATCGTCGTAGCCCTCCGTCGGTGCGGCTTGTCGTATGGGAGCTTTTACCGGCTCTTCCTCGAAGTCATCTCCTCCATCATCCACATCGTTGGCAGCATCGCCGTCATGATTCTCGTTGACATCCGACCTCCCGTCCGGCGTTGAAATGGTGGTCCCATTGCCGTTGAACTCTGGGCCATCGTCGAGTCGCGAACGTTTTGATGCAGGAGAGTCCATCCCCTGCACCTCGTCTAGAGCTTCTGAGGCATGTCTCTTGGACATCTTTAGTACTAACCTCTCGCGCAATCCAAATTTGTCTCGACTAGTCCGTGGGTATCAATCGAGGCTGCCGAAAGCTCAGGTGCAAATGTTGACGCTGCAAGGCTGGTGGAAAGAACTTGGGGATCGAAGCTCCGACAGTTAAAAGGTACAAGATGCCGTCAGTCCCTCTAGGTACCTACCTAGTACTTTATAGCCCCACCGAAGTTAAAGCTTGGCTGGTTTGCTCGAAGTACCAGTATACGTGCGATGCAGATACACATTATACGCAATACCTAGATTCAGCTATGCAATTGCAGGAGACGGAGTCAGAGAATATCACATAATGTGTATTCTGAGTAGGTATTCTGGGGAAATGATGCAGCTTGGTCTTCAGATGTGTGGAAGAGGGCGAAGTCACGTCTCTTTACAATTCATAGGCCACAGCCACTAGCACAACATGTCTGTTGCTGCCAATTGAGCCTCATGTCTAGGTCTCGAACTTGTCTCTATGGGAGGGTATCATATCTTGTTTATCGCTTAATCAATCAATCAGTAGCCCGATACCTCACTCCAACACCTGGTTTAGCTTCGACCCTTTTGCTCTTCTCGGCGTCGACTCCCCACCAAAAGGCGTTCGTGGTGTGCTTCCTCCACTCCCCCCTATTTTGCTCCAAAGCCGCTGGGCCGCAGGAGTCAGGCCTCCACTGACGCGAGGACTGCTTGGGAACTTCGGCACAGGCGTCTTATCAACTCTCCCTGTCATGCCAACCTTGGAAGACATCCGCTTAGACTGAGATATCCTGTCAACCATGCGGTGATGCAGCGCCTCCCGTTTGCTCTGCTCTTTAATAATAAAGGGATTTGGCGTCACATCGCCGGGGCCCAAGTCGATCTTGGGTGCCGGAGGCTGTTCATACTCGGGCTCCTCATCATCCACAAAGGCGTACCCATTCACCCTCGGAGTTTCGTTGCCCGCCGTTGTCGAGTTTGCATCGCTCCCTGACCTCCTTCCTGCTATAGCATCTCGAACTGCAGATAACGACGGTGAAGGCGGTACCGATTCATCCTCGCTAATCTTTGGTATCGGCATCCTGGTGTTTTGGTAGTTAACACCTTTAGGTCCGGCCCTGGATTCGGCTTCTGCCCTCTGGACCCTAGTCTCCATCGCGTCCTCTATGCCGTCAGGCGTAAACATTAATTCGTTGTTCGGCTTCGACTCCCATGTATCGGCTTGAGCAGGCCGCTCGTCCTTGTCCTTAATCGCCAGCCTGTCCTTCTTGTACCCATCGTCCGTAAGGCTCCGCGTCTCCATTAATTTTGCCTCGACCTGTTTCTGTTTCAGCTGCATTTTCGATGGCAGCTTGTTGCCCGTCCATAACCACGCGTATTTCTCAGCCCTCTTCGAATTCTGCTTGTCCAGCAGCTTGTAGAAACTTTCGTTATCCTCACTCGTATATTTGGATTGAAATGCGCCCAAGCTCATGTTGATGTCGACGTCGACTTTCTCTTCCGTGGTTGTTTTCACAGACGCGGCTGACACAGATACGGGAGTGTCCCCAGCAAAATTCCTCGGCGTTTGTGCGCCGGGCGCCAGCGACGTTCCCCTCCTTGCTCGATGGCGGCCAGGAGTCATCACTTGCTGCAGTCGTCGACTCGCGCTTGATATCCATGCCGAATCTTTGGATTCCAGGGCGTCCAGGTACTCCTGCTGCGTTTCGCTCTCAAGAAGGCCCGGGAAGAAATCTCTAGCGATGATCTGCGACAATGCTTCCGTGTAGCTATCTTCGTCGATGACCTTCTTTGGCCTCTTTATACGTTTCGCAGGTGGTGGTGGGGGCATCAACTCTAAATCGTTCCTTTTACGAACGAGAGCTGAAGACGTTGTGACATCTGCCTCCATTTTGTGTGCTGCTGCCGTGTCGCTATGTTGGATTGCGTCTTCCAGAGGGATGAAGGAAGATGGGACGAGAACATTGCGGAAGGCGACGAAAGTTGGGCCATTACGTATTCCGGCGAAATGATCGGGTAACACTTGGGAACAGTTGTTAAACAGCTGTCGAGTTAAAACACAAGCCTCAATATCTGAGGGCGCTTAGTATCGCAATCCCACATTGCAACAAGCGCGCAGTGCTCTGATGACCGCGCTTGCCGCATCTGAAGTGTGGATCCTGTTTCGTACCAAATGTCCTCCTTAGTCAATCTGATAATGCAACGACTCTGCAACGACATGCTGATACGATGTTGTGAATACGAAATAGCACTCTTTCGAAACTAGGCGGACAGGCTATTCCCATATTATCAGCTATATACCTAGAATCTGGGTGCTCCCAGGACTGGCTCCTACCGCCTGACGCAGACGGCTTCCGCAGTAGCTTCGACAAATCATGCGGCGACAAACTTCGCTAGCTGCAGATCCCGATGGGACGGCCCTCCCTCGGGCGCTTGTAGAGCTCTGGTCCCGCTTGATGTTGGCAGACCCCAGAAACGCACTCGGTTTTGATATTACCAACAGACTCTTCAGGAGATCGATCTGATATGGGTGGCCAATCCTTGAAAGAGATGCAGCCACATCGTTATAGAGCTGCCGTTTTTGAAGTCTACCGCTGTAGCCGCGACACAGCCTCTTCAGGTCTAGCTTTTCCTGCACAGTTTCAGGGCATGCTCGCGATTAACGAGTCTATGGTGAATCTATATGAAGGAGCGCGCCTCCGGCTATGGTCGGTTGCCCTCGACTGTCTCTTACTTGAATCTCCTTGTGTGTGGTAGTTTCACATACCAAAGTCTCTCATTATTGGCTTGCCCACACAGCTTGTGACAATCTCTTATTAGTGTCCAATTCACCCCTATGTCGGTTTCCAGAGCTCACCAGCCAGATATAACTACTTCTCAATCTGAAAGCGGCCCAGACAAAAACCACGTCTCTCTCGAAACTGTCAGTAGTCGACACGATGCCTCGAAAGAGACAGAAAGACGCTGGTTCCTATTGGGAACGAAGCGCCAACTGAGGGAAGAGGTTGACACGAGTAGGACTCCGTCAAATTTATGGCTCCTTAAGTTTCGATGCTGACGCGAGTATGATCCATAGAAGGTAACGGCTGGAAGCCCTGGTCAATAAGGACACCTTCACTGGTGATGATCATTGCGGTCACAGTTACATTAGCCGGCTTGATTGAGACCCTAGCTCAAATAAGTCAAAGCTACGGAGCCTTGACAACAGTGGACTCCCCCGGCGGGTTTTCACCTATTAATACTTACAGCTACTTATACCTGCCGACAATCATAGCCGTCATATATGGATTGGCCTGGAGCTGGATCGATTTGGGTATCGAACGACGTAAGCACCCAACAGAGTTGGGTACTAGTTCCCCGTTAATCCTGACTCCTATAGTACAGCCGTGGGTGGAGTTGTCCCGGCCCGACGGTGCAGCAGCATCAAACTCCTTATTTCTTGACTACCCCTTCGAATTTACACTTTTCGTCCCATATACAGCGGCTCGAAGAAGGTGAGCACCGCTTTGACAACATTCACTCAGAGTTTCCACATACAAATACAATATCTACTGCGCCTTCAACTTTGCTGGCTGACACACCCCAGGCATTGGCCAGTGTTCATATCTGGGTTGATCATAGTGATCATCTTCTACGCCCTTACGCCCCTACAGTCCACGATATTTGCTACAGAGCCGGTAACACTGATAAACGAAATACCCTTCAAGTCTCCTCTTGAGCTAGCGCCTATCTCGGAACAAAGTACGCGTATTGACCTAGAAGTCTTAACAAACGGGTACGCCGTGACATGGCTAGAACAAGAGTTGCCGCCATTCACCACACCCGAATATGCGCTGCTCCCGGTAGAAAGTCAAGAGTCTATAGTTGGGTTAGGGACGGATACTAATTTCACTGTCGCCACCACGAAGCTTTCAACAAGCCTATCTTGCTCACCCGGAACTCTCGAAATGGAAAATGGAGTATCCACTAACGTCACCAACAGCCTGGATTGCAAAACGACATATGTTAGTTTTAGCAGCTTTGGGGCAGCGGCCCTAATGCTCTACATTGGCTATCATGGCAGTGCATATGCCGATCCAGGCCTTGAAAGTAGTGATTGCTCTACCGGCTCCAGTCATCGACTCCTCATCGCCTGGTCTTCTATCGGGTCCAACGCCACAGATCCCCACCTAACAGCATTGTTCTGCGAAACACGGTATTGGAAACAGAATGTCTTTGTCACGATTTCAGCCGACAGTTTGAAACCCCAGGATAATTCATTGACACCGCTAGGGCCCCCTGAAGTTCTTACCGAAGACGAGTTCAATTCGACGGCTTTCGAATTTTTGTTGAACAACGGTGTTCCGGCCGACTTCGAACTGGGCTATTCGAAAAACACATCATTCTTCGAACGCGTCGATACAGCATGGCGCGTAGCCGACTACCCTTTATCGGGCCGCGTCAAACCAATGGTAGGGTTTGCCCTTGGCGGGCACCCCTTACCACTTGAAAAGTACGACAACGAGACAGAGTTACTAGTAGCATTCGAGAAAGCTCATCAATTACTATTCGCTGTGGCTATTAATCGCATCCTTCAAGATCAAGCACCAGAAAGTGGACCTATTGGCTCCGTTTCTTCCATCCACTATGGGCTGGTCGTGAGTAGGACGTTTGCGGCGGCCGTTGAGGGACTATTGCTGCTTATTGCTGTACTCGGATCGTTTCTCCTATATCTATGTCGCCGAAGTCCCAGCCACCTCGACTCGGATCCCGGCTCCATCGAGGTCCTTCTCAACATGGTCCGAAATAGCCAGGACATAAAATATATCTTCTGTGGTAAGGACTTCACGGACGAGATGGGTCTGCGGCAGGGCTTGGACGCTTTTAGGTTCTCGCTGAGAGAGGCAACGAATGACACTAGCCCGACGCTCGAAGTAACGGTAACGGACCAAGATAAAAGCATTCTAATTGGCCAAGTCAGGATCGACGAGGATACCTTACGTGGCCATTACAAGCCAGAAAAGCCGATGGCCCTACAGCCAGGCACCGGCGTTCTCTTTGTCTTTGCAATGGCATTGGTGATTGCATTGCTATGTTATCTCAGGCGAGTAGAAGTCGCCCAAGGAGGTGCGTACATCCGGTATTTATATCCGTTCTCTTGCCTAACTTGAGCCCAAGGCCTCGCTCGACTTTCCGACCGGTTTGAGGTCCAGCAGATAATAGAGAACTATCTTCCTGTCGCCTTCGCCTCATTAATCGAACCCGTTTGGGTTCTCCTAAACCGTTTAATATGCGTAACGCAGCCATTCAGAGACTTGTACCACCAGCACAGCAAGTCTTCCCAGTCAATATCAACACGCTATGCAACTGTTCCACCGCAGCTTGCTATCTGGAAGGCCTTGAAGAACCGGCACTATATTCTGGCCCTGGCATGCTCGACTTCCATCCTTGCTAATGTCCTGACTGTTGGGATGGGCGGCCTTTTCAACGAACGACCAGTCACGGTTAATCAAACGACGCAGTTTCGACAACCTTTGGCGTTCTCCATCAGCAACCATTCATTTGAAAGTTTTTGGAATCAAATACTCACCAATTCTAATCCATACACCGACCACTTCTTTGTCACTATGGCCAATATGTCGTATGGCACGCCACTACCCCCTTGGCTCACAGAGGAATTCTTCTTTCCGCCCCTCATCCGCGAAGATATGATAGACTCCACGTCTGATTACTTCACAGTCAAAACCCGGGGCTTTGGTGTCATTCCTTCATGTTCGCCGCTCCTAACACCCGATCTCAGTTTGACCAAGAGGGCTGTTGATGGATCCCGGATAAAATGCAATACGTCGCCCTTACCTCGGTACGAAAACCGTTATCGCCGTTGGGTGGACCTATTTCACTAGAAATGCAGGGCTATATGTCATCTTCGAACGACCCAGACAATGCCTATCCTACCGCCCTGTGCCACGGAGTTTTCGTAATGGGGTGGGGACGGAGTATAGCATCGAACGGCACATCGAAAGGGGTCACAAATTCAAGTTTCGTCGCATGCGAGCCTGCCGTTATTTCAAGATTCTTCGAGGTGGCCATTGATCACGAGGGACATGTGCTAAGCGCCGAGGTATTGGACGAGACCGACGAGACTTCCTACGAACTGGATCCGGCAAGTGTCGCAAATCTCACTTTGCGGATGAATTACTTCCTTCAACAGAATAAATGTGGTTGGCACAGCGATGTAAGGACGCAAGATTGGATGCATTATCTATTCAAGGTTTTGGATGACGATAACTCTGCCTTGGTCAACCCATCGGAGGATGTCCCTGACCCGCAGGTTTTGATTCCTCTGATTGAACGCGTGTACAGACAGGCATTCGCCGCGTTGCTTTACACCGCTCCGCAGATATTTGATGAATTCGAACAGGGCGGTCCACTGGTGGCTGGGAAAAGAGACACCACCGAGACGCGACTGTTCATGGTACGAGGTGCTTTCGTAATCAGCACGCTCGTGTTGGCGGTCAACATCATCACGGCGACTTTTATTTACTGGCGCGGTACAATGGTCTACTTGCCTAGGATGCCTACGACCATTGCCTCTCTATTAGGCTACACCGCAGCCAGCCGTCTCGCAAGCGGGGGATGGGAGAGGCCACGGGATGGAAAAGACGCAGTGTCGTCTCAGTTTCGGCCACTACATTGGCTTTGATGGAAAGGCCCACCTAGGCATCGATATTGATCCACATGTTGTCCCAGTCGACCTACAAGCGTTGAAGCGAGGGGATACAAGGATTTCCAATTCCACGATCAAAAAGCTCAAATGGTACCCGAGAAGACCAGCACACAACGAAGTGTGGCTCTAGAATAAACAGATATAGACTTATTAGTCATGGACACAACGATGTTTGCCATGTCAAATTGAAAAAAGAAATATGTGTAACCTACATAAGACAGCAGCTCAACCTATTCAAGAGCGAATCTAACTTGGCTTAACTCGCGGGCGGAAAGAGCTAATGACCCCTGGGAGAGCAAATCGACAGACCTTGAGTCTCTTCGCATAAGCATGTGGTGTTTTAACTCACGAATGCTGTTTCATAGAACAGCACTGGTGAATGAGAAAGTTTAATTCGTATTAGCTTGTGAGCGGAGCGACATTTACTGTAGTTGTAACGCGTAGCTGCGAGTAAAGGGGGAGATGCTGCCCCCTTTAAGACTAGCTAGATACGGAGCTCAACAGCCGCTAAGCGGTTGACGAGGGGCGAGAATACTCTCGAGGTGAAAGATCTCTCTACGTTATTGAATACCACGTCGAGAGTTCCAGTGGTGAACGGATATTCGGAAGCTTCAATAGCCACGTCCGAAACGGTGGGGAAGGCAGGCCTCCCTACCTACGACGTCATAGCACCTCATACATGGTTTGCTTAAAGCGTCAGTCCGCGGCATGGCATCCTCAGTCAGCTAACCGTGGTCCAGACAGATATATGCATTACGTATCCACAACGATCGAAATGCAGTGGTTGGGGCGGGGGCAGTCGGGAAGCGTGTCTATCGCCGGAGTTACACAACCCAGAAAGTCGAAATGAGGCTCTATCAGGAGGCCTGCATAATCTTGTGACGTGTCAAGCACTCCGTTACACAAACGCAGGACGCCACCAGCGGCAGAAGCCATCGTACCCGTCGGCGACCGACTGGAGTGCCGGCAATATTCGATCGATCCGTGAACTTGCTCATCGGATTCTCTAACCCCCTATATGCCGTACTTTACCAGCGGGCTAGCGGCGCAAATCAAGGGGGTCTCTGTGGTTGAGTACCGGGGGTATGACCAGGCAGCAGAAAGGCGCCGCCAGGCGAAGTTGATCGCGGCGCTGGCCGAAAGGACGAGAGCCTGCTACTATGCATGTCTGCCTATGGCATCAAGTAAGAGAGCCCTGCTACTGGCTACGATAGTACGTGAGGGGAACCTATCTGCGAATGAGGAGATGGTAGGCCTCCAACGTATACGATACGACGGCAGATGCCGTAGCTTTCCGCCCCATCCCCGCAAGCAGATTTCCCACGACCGCTTCCGCCGTGCTGAGAGGCCGTAGCCGACGCGATAACCCCGAGATGGTAGCATTCCCGCGGGAAAGAGCGGGGGAAGAATGCAATCTGTGAATGCAGGTCTGCGTAGAGGAGACGTCACGACTCGCGGTATCCGGCGCGTCTACGCGAGCAAAGGCAGTGGCGTATGGTGGCGTCTCCCCAGTATAAAGCCAGGCCACCCTCTCGTCCTTGACCGATCTGAACTTTCTTCTCTCCCCGCGCAACACATGACCACACGACACAGCACTTACATACACACCTACGCCAAGATCAACAGACCCCATCACTCTCTTACGAGGAAAAAAACCCCCCACAGATACGACAACATGCCCGGCGACAAGAAGATGACCCAAAGCGATGCTTCCCGCATCCAGAGCAGTCAGGTACGTTGGACAACCATCACTCATCTAGACACGACAAAGCCATACCCGCTCCCTGCCCAGGCCAGTCTCAAACCCCATCTTGTCTCCTATCCACTTCCAACGCCAGCAATAGCGTAGAATCCGGCGCGCAGGCTAACCACTCATCCCACGCGCAGGCCAAGTCCGGCGGCGATATGTCCGGCGACGGCTTTTCTTCCAGAGCCCAGTCCGCCGGCGACCGGAACGCTAACCAACAGGCCGGCGGCGGCGGGCCGCCGTCTGGCGGAAACCAGGCCGGCGCTCAGGGCCAGCAGGGAGCCAATAAGTAGCCGCCTTGCGCTCCCCTCGCCCGAACCTTAGCTTTGAGGGTTGCATGGCCCACCTAGACTGAGAGCGGCTGGGAACGGGGAACAACCACAGAGACGGAGAGGGAGGAAGTACTAGGAATGTAGCCCTCGGGCCCAGACAGATTCGCAATGGTTAGCGTTTACTCCTGCGTCTTCGTCGCTGTGTAGGGTTGTGTGTATATTGTAGGATTCCGGCGCCCGTTATCCGTAACTGGTGAAGATCCATTATGGGTGCGTGGTGTCACCAGAGCGAGCCGAGGGCCCCAGGACCACAGGAGATAGATAAGGCGAGTACTCTACCCAACCCCTCGGCCCTTGTTGCATAAATGGAGGGATAGCTGCACATTGACGGAGACGTGAGCGTCTTTCCGCCTCTGCTGTCGGTGCCGACGGTGAAGTCGATTCCTGCCTCTACTTCCAGCGCAGCCAGTGTAACTCCTGACCTTTCTTGCTTGTGGCAGCGAACAAGTCGTTAGGTAAGCGAAGGAAAGTCTGTCAAAGCGCACAACACCTAACTAGGTGTTAGTGAAGATATGGCTGATCCCAAATGGTCCGCGAAGCAACGGCTGGAATTTCACGACAGCGAAGAGCCAACAGCACATAATATTGGAAACAGCCAACCTAACGGCGCATCAAGCGCAGGCCTCCTACAGCCATCCATGGTGAAACCTTAGAGCTTTGAACGGCGACTCTCCATCAGCAGGTAGATACGTTCCGAGTTTCTTTACGCTTAGTAGAGCATTACAAAGTTGAGAGTAGATCGTCCGGGTCTTCGAGACCACTTGTCTCACACACACGGCACAAGTTATGCCGGTTGAGGGAAAATGAAACGGACCTTGAACTTTATTCGACAGTTCTATCTCGCGTGGGGCCCTAATAACCCGACATGGCCATATCTAGCCAATTCGTAGACTTACAATATGCATAGCAGCATAGCCCGGATCTCATCATGGGACAGTCAAAACAGAGAAGTGTCCTCTATTGGTTGGGATCGGCGCCGGCACCGTCCCTCATGCCAGCTTGTCCGTTTAATCGTACTTCATCATGTCATGGGACGAGTCATGAACACTAGCTATCGCTGCTGTCCCAGGACACCTAATCCGAAGTGGGTTTATACATGATGGTAGTAACGTACTGCTCAGGAATCAGCCTACGATTCAGCATAAATTGTCGTGGATGCCTGTCTCACCTTGTTTCTATACCGGGTCGTTGCCGAGACGGCGAGGACGTTATTCTTGATACTGCTAGTACCGAGGTGATTGAGTACGGTGTGGTTAGGCATATTCAGCACGCTGTTGTCATCTTTGATAAGCGTCGTGTTGTTTAGAATAGGCTTGGTCAAGAATCCCGGCAGGCTTGGCGGGTTAGGGAGCTTCTCCATGGCTAGCAAGGCAAGTTTGTACGCCTGGGAGTCTTCGGGTTGGTCAAAATCAGATATATACTGAGGAAATTTATCGGAGAAGATCTCCACGGGAACGATGACTTTTTTCTGTGGAGTTTTCTCCTGCTCCAGGTATGAAGCTTGCCGCGACGGAAGGGTTTCGGCCTCCTTGTCCGACTTAGGATAGGCGGCTTCCGCGAGCATGCTCCGCGCGGTTCGTTCTTCACCGCTGACCTCGATGTAGTTGACCAAATTGTTGCCAAAGTCTACTGTTGTAGGAAGGTCAGGTGAAGTTTGCATGCTCCCGTCCACCAGAAACTTGATGTGGTGAGTTCCGGGGAACACTGGGATAACCGTCTCCAAAATCCCCTCGCGGCCATTACTATGTGAGCTGACGTCAGTAGCTATGAACAGTGTATTGCTTGTCGGGTGAAATCGACGAAAACTAATCACCTAGGCACCTTTGAAACCACTAAACTTTCGGGGTTGGATTTCAGTACGAGTCGAAGGGGGGAACTCACGCTGGAAGGAGTCTCTGTTTCCGGCTCCATTGAAAAGGGGTCCCTGTGACATAGACCTTTTGACCGCCTTGCCGCCACTCTATGCGAGTAGGCACCGTGGGTCTGGTCTTGTCGACGCGCAGCTCCTCGGCGTCGTCCTCATCTGTGGCATTGCTCAACCCAGAAGTTCGGCGCGGAAGGCCACTTTGTTCATCTAATCCAGTAACATCGTCGCCTATTTCGTTACCATCCGTAGGCGCAACTATGGGCGAACCAGGAGTGTGTATCTCTTCCTCGATGGGGAGCGGCAGCCTGGGCGGGCGAGACATCTGATACGACATATCTTGGGCGCTGCTAGACCCTGGGCCGGAGATGAGGACGCTCTCCTCGAACTGGGAATCGTGGCTGGCGGAGAGGTCGTGCGGAGTGAAGGGCACGGCTACAGGCTTGGAGGATTCATTTCTGAAGTCGTCAGGTCGGGGTCGGCTGTCGGATGCCCTTGGGGGAGTAGAGCCGTTGGAAGGCGAGGACGGGCTGAGGATAGAGAGCGGGCGGGACTGGGAGTTCCTATTGGAGATGGTGGAGCCTTGAGCCTGTACGACGGAAGCCTCGGGAGAAGCTGCCGATCTGCGATGGTGATGTATGGGTATCAGATTCTTGGGTTCCCGTTCTCTCCTGGAAGCTCGTGGGGAGTCATGTGCAGAGGTAGTGGAGGTGGATGTTGTGGGGGTGTTTGCTTTCGAGGTCGAGGGGCTGTTGCCCATTGTCGACGACGGGCGGCAGCGTGGGGGGGGGGGGGGGGTGGGGGTTTGTTGGGTTTTAGGG
>QJNU01000668.1:0-39446 GCA_004154915.1 Monosporascus ibericus | reverse complement strand
TAGGGGACATCAGTTGTGTTGTTGTATTAGGTCAGTTGCAGGTGCTGTTGCACTTATACAACTTTAAGTAGCTTAGCTCCGGAACACATATAGGCCGATCAATAGGTGACCTTTCCGTATATGGGGTGCGCTACGCACCCCCAGCTAGCTGACACACCCCCTCAACGCCTTGAAGCATTTACGGCGTTAATTACCGCACTTCATCACTTCCTAGAGCCATAGCTGTCCATTCCACCTCTCCTCCGGCGATTAACTCCTCCTGATCAGCCAATTCCTCGTTTAAACTAACTTTTAAAGCTTTTTTCCGTTAATCCAGGGCGTTTATAATATCTATCAGTCCTAGCTGCTTTTTAAAATGCGTAAAGGCTTCTTGTAATAGGGCTTTAATTAATCTATTAACTAACATGTTACCCGTAGATATATAATCTACTTTAATCAGGTCCCTTTTTAATACCTTTCGTAACCAGTAGTTATATATATCTATGTCCCGTAACTTTATTTATAAAAAGGCGACGTTAGTATTAATCAGCCGTATTATTTATTAATTATCGTATTATATATTTAACGGTCTTAAATTTAAACCAATTTTTAATTTTTTAATTAATCGAAAAATAAATAAGCCTTTTTTTATAACTTATATAAAGGATAATAATTCCGTTTTAGTTATAAAAATAATTTTTATATTTTATTTATTCGCCCGCCATTTTATTATTTTTCGAATAACGTTATAACGTAAGCTTAAAAACTTTTTCGATTAATTATATTATCCGTAAAAAAGGCCTTATTTTAAATATTTATCGAATTTTTACCACCGAATTATAACGTTAATATTTTAATACCGATTAAATATAATATAAATCGATTAATTACTTTATAATATACGTTATTAAGATTTATGTTAAATCAAACGAACCGGGATACTATAAAGGATATATCTGGTCGCGTATTAATAATAACGTATAAAATGGAACCGATCTTTTTCTGGTATTTATTAATTAAGCTTAAATAAGCTAAATCAGAATTCGGTAATAGCTTAATATTAATTATTAACGTTTTTAGGAAACTATTTAAACTTTTTTAAAAAATTAAGTTAATTAATTTAATACCGAGGAACTATTATAAATTCTTACCTTTTATAAGGGTATAACGTTCTTATATTTATTAAATTAATTAATCGATAAGCTTTTAATATTTTTTGTTATACGTAACGATTATGTCCTTAACGTAAAAAAACACAACTATCCTTTAATGGAAAAAAAATATAATTTATAAGAAACGGGGTTATATTTTAAATTTTTAAATATATTATTATAATTTTTTTAACAAAACAAAAGGGATTTTTTTAATTTTTATAATACCTTCCTACTTAAAATATCTTATTACGTTATAAGTATCCTAAGGGCGTTTTTATATATATTTTATAAAGTAAGTTCGCGTTAATATAGGCGTTTATAACGTTATACTGCTTAAACTTTAGGTTAAACGTAGCCGTAATAACAATTAAAGTTCGAAACGACTATTTCGCAAATATAAATACGTATATATCGCTATATACGTTTTTAAATTATTAATCATTTCGTATAACGAAACGGGCCTTATATTTCTGGAATTAACCATACTTATCGAACTTATAAACGTATACCTATATACACCTTAAAACTTATTTCTCTTTAATAAAAGATTAATTAATAACTTTCTAAAACTTTATTTCTTTATAACTTTATAAGTAAGCTTTTTCGGCTTTACAGAATATCTCCCTTAAGGGGTAAATACTTAGTTTTTTATGGCTTCGTATCGGTAACGGTAAATCTCGCCGGTATACCCGGTTCTTGAATTTAAATAATACCTTTATATAAGATATTAATATCTTAAAACCTTTCCGATTAAGGTAACGCGTACTTCGGGCTTTAATTCGCTCTAAATTTCCGCAGCTTACCGGGCGGTTATTAATCGTACCTACAAAATAAGTTAATCGTCCTGCATTAAACGCGGCTTTTTAAACTTTCTAATCGTATCGATAACTATTTTTTCAATACGGAACGCATAAAAAACCATAACCTCCAACTTGTAAGGTACCACCGTCCTTTCCTATTATCACTTTGGGTTAAATAACGCAATAGAAATTTAAGGATAACTTTATTTTTTCCGTCGGCGTAATAATCGTAATAACCGTTAGGGCAAACGCTGGTAAAGGTCCAGGGGTTAGTAATGGTTTAAATATAGCGGTCGTATAAAGGTAATTAATCTTATACGAATAAGCTTGTTTTTCCCTAATTCGTACGCTAATTACGCTAATACCATTCTGGGATTAGCCTTTTTATCTAGCTAGTAATTAAAATTTACTTAAGTTTTTATTTTCTTCTTATAAATGTACCAGTTAACCAATAACGTTTTTACATATCTATACCTATTTAAGCAGATTATATAATTCGTTTTCAGTAATATATAATAAATTATTTTTAAAATCATTAAGATTACCGGAAAAGGTTATCTTTTCGTTAAATTATACGTTCCGAATAATAATAACCTTATTAATTAACGGGTTCCAAATCTCGTAAATATTCGTAAATTTATAGCCGACGAAAAAGTTAGTTTATACTTTAAATTTTAACTTTTAAAGTTTTTATTCTTTCTTTATGGCTGCAATCGTTATAATATAAGTCATATAACCATAAGTTCGTAAATGAGTTTATTAAGGCTTTCGATTATTTATTACGATATTATCTTTATATACTAAATAAGTATAATAAACCTTATATAATAACTGCTAAAAAAACGTATTTTAGGGTGCGGTTATATAAGTAAACGGCTACTTTAAAGATATATACAATTAAAAACGTAAATAACTTAGCTGCATAACGTATTATAATTGCCTTTTTTTTAATTATATCCCTTAAGCGCTTTATATCCCCGTTTTACGCTTATGTATACGGTACCGAGGGCTTAAGTCTAATACTGAAAGGAGGGGATTATAGCATGTTTTAAAGTTAATAACTTCTTAGGATTTCGTTATCGCATTCGATTACTTATGGAAAGACTTTATCTTGGCTTTTTAAAACCCTTAAAAAGTATCGAAACGTAGTAATTAATATATCTTGGTCTTTGTTCCGGAGGTATATATTCCAGATGTAACCTAAGCATGTGTTTGTTGCGAACATAACGTATTTGTATCTTTTAAAGTTTTCTTTGAAGTTAGTAAAATTAACAACAATTTTTTATCCTAATCGGGATATTTTTTCCTTAGGTTCGTGGCAAATTAGCCTTTTGGCTTTCGTTTTGCTATATGCTTTGCATTCGACTACGTTAGGGCCTTTTAAGCGGACTTTTTTGGTATGGGATTATAGCTAGGCGATTACTTTAGGTTCTGGATAACCTAATTATAAGTGCTATATAGTACCGTTACCAGTTCGAGGTGGTTTCGTTATCCATAAGTTAATATTTCGTTTATAAGTAATTAAAGCTATTAAGGTTATTACCGCATTAATATTTTTAATAAGGAATTAATCAAATTTATCTGTTAACGTAATAACTACCTAATCATATTTATTTCGAATAAAATTATTGGACCTTTGGTTATTTTACCAATATCCTTTCTTTCGGAATTATTTAACAGATACTAAGTTATAGGCGAATTTTTCGTAATAAGTAACGTTATATAATTTTAACGCTTTTATGGCGCTAGGACTTTAAAGTAACACGTCGACCTTTCCGTATCCTTTAATCGGGACGAAGCTACTTTTAACGTACATTCCGTTACCCTAGATAATCGGTTTAAAATTCAGGAATTTGTTAATCAGAGTAAATAGGTAAATAGTTAACCTTAAGTCTAAGATCAACGAATTCCTTAAAAGGTAAAACGAAACGTTTATAACGCTACGTTAATCAGTAATCAGAAAATACGTTAATACCCGTCTTACTCCCTTTAGGAGTTAATTTACTTTAATGGTTAACTTTTTTATAGTTTTTGATAAACGGTTAATTTTTTTTCCTTTGGGAATTAATTAAAATTAATTCGTTCCTTAATTAAATTTAAGACTATTTTTCCTATTTCAAATCTTTTTAAGGCTTTATTAAGGAATACGTAATAGTATTAGGGAAGTATGTGATTTAGGTTTAGGTATGCCTTATAACGGGTACTTTATATATCTAATTCGTTACGCTTTTGCTTGCTGGCATTCCGGTCTGCTTGAGAACCTTTACGATCATCTTTTTTAAAACCCCTTTTAAAGTTCCTCCTTTTTAATTGCTATTTATTAAAGGGATTTATTTCTTTTTAATTACGATTATCTTAATTAAATAAATCCGTAATATTTATAAGGACCCTATAAAATATTAAAAACGTTACTTTAATATTTCTTAATGTTAACGGTTGCTGGATAATTATATTCTAATAATTTAAAAGGTTAACTATTATTTCTTATAAGGTAAACGTACCTTTTATAATCTTTTCCTTTTGAAATATTTAAAAAGATGTTACCCATAACCCGATAATAAGGGCTATTACGATATATAAGTTATTTACCCATATAACTGTCATATTCGTTTTTAAGGTGCTATATCGCAATTTTTAGGCCATAATTTCTTATTATTTTATAACCTATTCATTTAGTTTCTTAACCAATTTCGAAGCTTACTTTAACCTTTCGCAGTATTTTCGTTAAGTATTAATCCGGAGTTTATTATCGTACACCTTCCAAGATTCCGCCAAATTAACGTATTATTCTCTTAAGTTCTTGTAACGAACCTGTCATACATCCACCTGGAAGTATAAGCAGTATCCGAAATGGGGTTTTAATTTGCAGGTAATAATAAGGCGAGAAATAATTTACTAAGGATTTTGTTCGTTTAAAAAATTTAAGGACTTTTCCCTTAATTAAAGAACGGTATAGTTACCTTTAATCGAAAGCTTAAATTGATAGCTAAGGAGCGAAAAAACTAAATAGGTACTATTTATATGGGAAACCGAATCCTATATATATTCATTCATTTTTAAGTAAATATGTCGTGGTTTTATTAAATCTGCCAGATTACATAAATCACTTTCATTTATGTAATTTATTAAATCGATTAAATTATTCTTACTGTTACGTAACCTCGTTCCGCGGGGTTGGCCAGCTCCGAAAGCTAAGCCTTAAGTTTAGGTCCTATTAGGGATCCGTAATATTATTTTCCTCCTTTTAGGATTTTTATCCCAAAAATAAAAAAGTAAATGGTCTTTTCTTTCAATCGAAATTGTTTTTCGTTAAATGCCAACTTATTATGACGGGTTACATAAAGAAACCAACGCGAAAGCTTCGTATTAATTAACGTCAGTCCAGGGATAAGCGGTTAGTATATATTATTAAATTTAGTTTCGAGATTTTGCCGTATTTCTGTTATTTAACTTTCGAAAAGAAATAATGTTTCATAACCGAAAACATTCCAAGCTATTATAACTGCTTTCGTCTTCAGCGCAGCTGCAACGGTTAGGCCGTTGCTATATTTTTCTTAAAAAATATTAGTTCCGAGTACGACCGTCTTTAAAAGGAACGTTGCGTTGTTAAGGATAAGCTCGTAAAGCTTTAACGGAAGTTCTAGGAAGAAATATCGAAAAGAATAAACAAGTTATAACGTTTGTATCGTTAGGAGGATATTCTGAAAAGGAAAGCCGTTAAGATTTTTAATAAAAAAAATCTAAGCTGGATAAACTGGAAAAAAAAGAAAAGATGGAAGAAGAGCGGCGCCGAGTACAGGCGTGTTACGGCTGCACCATGCCGCTACACCACCAGGGCAAAAGATCGGTGGAATGATCGCAATCGTGGCAATCATTCTGGTGCGTACAGCCGTATACATGTCCTGGAGCTGTACGGTACCCCCGAACCGTAACAAGGCGGAGTAAGTACAGCTTGCTTCTGAGATGGACGTTATAGCAGAGGCGTTTATTTCCTTCGATTGGACCGCCGTTAGGTTAGATTTAAGCGGGGGACCGTTATCGCTTACGACCCTGGCCGCGCTGGAGACGGTCGGTCAGGATTTTATCGGTGGAACGTTTTAATTAGGTTTATCGCGTTCGTTAGGTAGTTAAATAGTTCCCAAGTATTTTTTTCGTGTAAGTATCCTTTTTATTTAACCAGGTACTGAATTTTGTTTTTGACCATTTTGGAATCCAGTATTTTTTCGATTTCGTACTTATTACCATCTTTTTCGATTTTTAAGCTTGTCTTTAGCGGGGCGTTTTTAGGTACTGATTTAAGTAAGGAAATATAAAAAACAAGGTATATCTTTATTATCTTAGGTAGTAATAGTCGGTAATTAATTTTGGAAATAACCTTATTAATCTTTAACGGATTAAGCTTCTTAAAATCAAGCTTATCGCTAAGCCTTTTAGTTTTAATTTATAAGATGTTCGACGTTACGTTCTGTTTTTAACGTAATAAATAAACCTTGTTTCTTTTCGTTAAAATTGGTCCTATAATTCTTTTCTTATCATAATATTAGGCCATTCTTTGTTAAAGAAAACGCAACTCGGTTCGTAAGCGGGATTATATTATCTTGATTTTAGTTACTATTATTTCTGTTCGAGAAGCCATAATAGTAATTATAGGAATTTTATACATTAATTGCTTTAGTCGTTGGGTTACTATTTCGCGTCCGTATATAGCTATCTAAGGGGATATGCCTATATTTTCGTTAATAAATATATTATAGGCCATTTGTGTTAATGGTAGCAACTTTACCTAATTATTTTACTAATAGTTAATATAACTTCGGAGGTATTATTTTAAGGTTTGGTTTAATCGTTCCGTTTAATTATTCGTTTATAAGTAATAAATTATTAAGAACTTAAGTTTAACACTTATTTGTTTAAAAAGTTAATACTAAACTTAGATATAAAAAGCTTATCTCGATTAAAAATAATCTTTTCTGGTATTCCGTATCTGTTAAAGTAATATCGGATAAATACATAAGCTAATTATTCTACCGTCGTAGTTCCTTTAAAAGGTAGGAAATATCCGTACTTAGTAAGTTTGTTAACGATTACCTAGATTCCGTCGTATTTAATTCCAGTAGTTAGGTTTTTGGATGGAGGAAGGTTAATAATAAAATCCTAAGTTATGGTATTTTATATTTTGTTAGAAATATCGGTAGGTTGTAATAGCTTATAAGGTTTATGGCGTACTATTTTGGCCTTATTGCCGATATTATAATTCTTGATAACCTTCTTAATTATTCGGCGCAATTCTGGGAAGTCGTATTTTTCCTATAGCCGTTAGGTGGTTTTAAAAATTCCTTAATATCCATGTAGTAAGTTTTCGTGGAATTCTCTTACGAATTGTTTCTATTAGTTTCTGGGAACATAAATTTTATTATGGTATAACAGCTAGCTTTTTAGCTATCCTTTTAGCTGTTGAATTTTTTTAAATTTATGTCGTAAAAACTTCGAAATCGTATTAAAAGTTTAGGGGTTAGTTTTTTTAAGATTTCGCATAATTGTATAATATTATTTTGGTTATATTATAGCATTTATATGCTTCGTTTGGGAACCTTAGGATTATAGTTGCCTTTACGACTGAAAATATCCGCCTGGATGTTCTTTTTTTTTAATATAGTATATTTTGAAGTTAAACCTTGACAGGAAAATTATCTAAGTTTTATGTCGTTTATTTAATTTTTATGCTTTTATAAACCGGGTAAGGTTTTTATAATCGAAGTGGATATTAAAGGGTTTTTTGGTTTCGTTAAGGAAAGGTTCTTACATTTTAAAAGCGTTAATAATTGTTAGTAGTTTTTTGTCGTAGATTGGGTATTTAAGTTTTACATCTTGGAATGCTTTCGAGTAATAGGTTACCGGGTACCATTTGTCGTTATCCTTTAGTTGTTCCAGGACGGCACTTAATGCATAATTTAAGGCGTCCGTTTTTAGGCGTTTCTTTTTGTTTGCGTTAGGTAGTTTTATTATGGGTTTATTAATAATTACGTCCTTTAAGATTTAGAATACCTTTTTTGCATCTTCTGGGAATTTAAATTCCTTATTAACGTATTTTTTGGTAATAAGTTTCGTTAATGATTTGATTATATTTTCGTATCCCTTAATTAAGCTTTATACGTAATCCGTAAATTTTAATATTTATCGGATGTCGGTAACGGTCGTTTTATTAAGGATAAGCTAATCCTTAATTGTTTTTATCTTAAAGCATTAAATCTGGATTTAACCGGGGGTAAGTATATATCTAAGGAAGTCTAACTTTTGTATATGCCATATACTTTTGGCTAGGTTAATTCGGATATTTGCCTTATCCAGAATTTGGAATACTTAAGTTATATGTTATTTATACTCCTTTAAAGTTTCGGAATAAATGAGAATGTCATCGAAATAAACGAATATAAATTTATCCAGATACTTTCGTAAGGTGGTTATGATTAAGCGTTGGAAATTGGCGGGAGTATTAGTAAGTCCTATAAGCATTATTCGGTATTCGTAAAGTCCATATATCGTTTTAAATGCCGTTTTTTATTTTTCTTTTTGGGCTATTTTAATACGGTAATAGCCGTTTCGTAAGTTAAATGCAGTAAACTATTTAACTTTGTTAACGTTTTTTTAAGGTGTTTATAAGGGTTAAAAAGTATTTATTTTTAATCGTAATATCGTTTAGTTATTTATGGTCGATAATTTTTTTAAAAACCAAGTTTTCGTTTTTATTAATCTTTTATTTTCCGTTTTTGGTTTTTAGCATTATAAGGACGGAGTATTTAGCAGAAAAGTTAAAGGGTCGAATATATTTTCTTTTTAAATCGAGTTAAATAGTTTTCCATAAGGCCTTTAAATTTTTAAGGTTTATGTAATAAATTTTATAAAATTTAAGATAATATCCTTTTCTAATAGGTATCTTATAATCTTATTAATTATGTAATAATAATTCGTGGTTTTTTTTGTCCTTAAATAATTTTTTAAATTTTTAATATTTAGGTGGTATTGTTCCGGCTTAATTTATCACTTATATTTTTTTGATAATATAATAAATCTTCTGCTTGTTTTCCTTAAGTAATTTTTTATTATCCTTTTAAGAAAGTGTTTGGTATTTTTAGTTAATATGTAAATTGCTGGTTTTAAGCTATGGCATTCCTAAAATGATGTTATATCCGGAAATGTCGGGAATATCTAACAAGATTCGTTTTTGGTATCCATAAATTTAAACGGGAAATTTTTTCGTTTTTCGCAAAATTCGTCCATTTTCGTATTTAAATAGGTTTCCGTTTATTATGCGTAACTTGTAAAACTTTAATTTATACCTTTAGGGAACTTAATGTTTTTTTGCCGTTACGGGAAAAATAAAGTTGCTTTCGGCTTTTAAGTTAATTATGGCTTTAAATATGTTACTTTTATATTAAAATGGAATTTCGATTTGGTTACATAATCCTTTTGCCATTTTACATAAGGTTTTATAGGTTGGGGTTTTTTAACTTATAATAATATCCAGCTTAAGAAAATCTCCATTTGCGTGCTTTTCGAATAATATATTTACTATATTAATCGTTCCTGTATTTAAATTACGTTTTCTTACTATATTTGCATTCGAAAGTAACTGTTTTTTTGAAACTTGATTTTTAATTTTATATTTTTCGAATTACGTAATCAAAAATGTAAACCTTCGAAAAAGGTATTTTTATATTTAGGAGTTCGTATTAAATATAAAGCATCGGGGAATAACATAAATATTTTTACGATATGGCTTTCTGGCTTTATTCTGATTCGGGATGTAAGTAACAAATTTTAAGGTATTTTGGCTATCGGGGAGTTTCTATATATCTGCATTTATTATCTGGTTCGGTAGGTATTTCCTCGTTTTATTTAGGTTAAAAGTTATTATTTTTTTAATTCGGAAATAAACGCAATAATTATTAAGGTAACAAGCGGTAAAATGTAATAATTTATGCTGGCTTTTTCGAAGTTTAATATATACCGTACATTTAAAAAGCTCGTAAAGCTCCGGAGATAACTATCCGTAATTGCTAACGTTAGGTCGGAACTAACCATTTTCGTTATGCATTTTATACCGAAATGTATTAAGATGGCAGAAGTATCCTAACTTTATGGCTATCCTGGAAGCCGTTTGTCCGGGGTGATACTTACAGGTTCTAACTTTAAAGTCCTAGCAAATGGGGTAATCCTCGTACTTTAGGATGTCGTTCTGGATCTGAATAATGGTAGCAATAGTAAATTCTGGCTGGAAGAAAGCCGAACTAACTTTATTTTTTTCCTTTTTTACCTTACTATCGGTTTTTTATTTAGCCGCTTTAGCTTTTTTAGTGGGTTAAGTAATTTTTCCTTTTTTAAAGTTTTTTTTTAGCAAGAAAGCAGCATTCACTTTTAAAATATTCCTTTTTGCTATAATTAAAACATTTTATGTTGGATTTATCTTTTTAAAGCTTTTTCGAAATGGTATTTATTTTCTTTTAAGATTTGCCCTTATCCTTTTTAATTCGGCTGCTAAAACCTTTATCGTTATTTCGTTTGTTAATTCTTTTTTTTCTTAAGGTACCGGTTAAAGGTGCGTCGATTAACGATAATTGCTTTATCGGTATACTCCTTAAAGGATTCTGTTTTAAGTATCATGTATATTTTATCCTTAACTTAAAGTTTTAAGCCGTCGTAAAAAAGATAAAACAACGCGTTTTCCAGTAGGTTCGAAATTGCGGCCAGGCGGTTAAATTCCGTCGTATACTTTGCGGCTAACTTGGTCTGGTAAAAAAGATATAGTTGTTTTACCGCGTACTGTTTTTTATCTAGGTTTCCAAATATAATTCGTACTCGGTTTTTAAAATATCGGTAATCGCTGAAAATATAATTGGTAATATTTAAGGATTTTTCGGAGTAATTTTTTAAGTAATTCTTTATGATAAGCTTAAACCATAAAAAAACTCATCCAGTAAATAACTGGAAGATAGCCATTACCTTTTAATAATCTTCCGTTAAGAAGCTTTAGTAAAACTTAAAGTACGTTCTAGCTTAAATAAAGAATCCTTTTATATTTATAATTCCGTTATAAGGCTTCGGAATAATTAATTTATAAGTTTTGATTTCCGGCATTCCGTAATAGCTGGGGGATAAGATAATAACTTTTCGGTATCGATTAAGGCCGAATAATAGGGGTATTAGGGTTTTTTTCTCCATTCCTTGGGTAGGTTAAGCCATACTTTTTTTTTTAAAAAGGTTAAGGTCTTTTTTTTCGATCTTTTTCCAAAGCTTGGATTTTACGTAAAAGGATCTCCATTTTCTTTTTAAAAGAAAGCTTTCTTTCCTTTCCTTTTGGACCCTAAGGTTCCTGGATCTTTAGTTTTTCTTCTTTTTTCGAATCTCCCTGGACCTTAATAATATCCTTTAAAGCCGGGGTTAGCTGCTAGGTTTAAAAAAAAAAGGGTTTCCTTTGCCGCGGGTTACAAAAGGTATAATATTATCAATTAGTTAAAGAACTTTTTTGATAAAAGGTAAATTATTTAATCTGGTTATTAATCCCTTATTAACTTATAACGGAAATCGGATATACTGTTTATTTTCTGAACGTCGTTTTATGATATCGTTTTCATTGAGTTCAGGAGAGCTTATACCCGACTAGGCTTAGAATTATCCGTCGGCTATTAATCAAGGAATTATTAAAATATAACGAACCTATTATACATCCACCTGGAAGTATAAGCAATATCCGAAATAGGGTCTTAATTTGTAAGTAACAATAAGGCGAAAAATAATTTATTAAGGATTTTATTCGTTAAAGAAATTTAAGGACTTTTCCCTTAATTAAAGAACGGTACAGTTACCTTTAATCGAAAACTTAGATTAATAATTAAGGAGCGAAAAAACTAAATAGGTATTGTTTATATACGAAACTAAATCCTATATATATCCATTTATTTCTAAATAAGTATGTCGTAATTCTGTTGGATCTGCCAGATTACATAGATCACTTTGATTTATGTGATTTATTAGATCGATTAGATTATTCTTACTGTTACGTAACCTCGTCCAGCGGGGTTGGCCAGCTCCGAGAGCCAAGCCTCGAATCTAGGTCCCACTAGGGATCCGTAACAGTTCTATCCCGGAAGAAGGTTTACTTCCTTAATCGCCGGGGAAACAAAGTCCAGAATCCATTTCGTTAATTCGTTAGTACTTTTGCAAAAACTTTCGTATTTCCGATTTTCGTAGGTGTACGCCGTTAAATCTAGGTTATATGCTTATCTACCTTCGGTCGTCATCTTTAGGGCGGATTTCGAATAATCATTATAATGAATTTCTTCGATCGGTAATACGATTAACGCTGGTATAATTCCTATAACTATCGCAAAAGATAATGTTAATCCGGTTACTCCGGTTAATTAAGTGCTAGCTTTTTATGGACGTAGGATTAATCTTTTTGAATACTTAAACATCTTAGGCTTTGTTAATCTATTAGGCCAATTATGGTCCTAATCAATGTCGATATAATCTCAAATATCAAGTACAAAAACTCTTAATTAAAATTCGTTCTTAAAACGGTCCCAGTCTTTAAATCCCTTGTAAATGATTAAGAACGTCGACTATACGGTCGCCATTATTGTTATTAAAGTATATAAATAATTGCTACTAATATACAGCCTATATCATCTTAGCAATAGCTGATCAGTTGATATATGCGCAAATTAAGCGAATAAGACTCTTAATTGTTAGATATAGGGGACATCAGTTATGTTGTTATATTAGGTCAGTTGCAGGTGCTGTTGCACTCATACAACTTTAAGTAGCTTAGCTCCGGAACACATATGGGCCGATCAATAGGTGACCTTTCCGTATATGGGGTGCGCTACGCACCGCCCAGCTAGCTGACAATAATCGAGTGAAGAGTCTGGTAGAGGTTGTCCTTCGTGCAGTTCTGTTTGTCAGGCGGAATATCCATGTAATCGCAGAATCCGGGCCGATGGCGGGGCCGACGCTTGCGGGTTCCCTTCGTGACCTGCAGTATTGCCAAATTCGCGGTCATTCTGCCCTGCCACTGCCGGTCCGGCCAAGGGGTCGTTGCTATCGGCCCCACTTTCGCTCCCCCAGCTGCCGGCATATTCTATCGGCTATCTTATCAACCGAAAAAAATTCATTCGTGCCGACGCCGGATCATGTCTTTAATAAATAGGATAATCGGTTGAAAACACATCAACAAGCTGTCAGGGAAAAGCAGACCCCGTACCCCGAGGGAGTCAAAGGGGTTAACCACAGCATAACAATCTCCCTGGTCTACCCCTGGTCTGAATTGGGACTTGTGAAGATCTCCATTGACCCGACGAGGCCCCATCATGGCGACCTGGCGGTGCAATGCCCGGCGCATTCCGTGCATCACGAAGACCCTATCGAGAGCGATCCGTTCGCACCCTTTCTCGTCGAGCCATACGCTGCCTCTGGCATACGACCACCACGCGCCCCCTGGGTCTGACCGCCATCCACAGGATGCACCTATCATTTTCATGCACGGCTTGTTTGGGTCCAAGAAGAACAACCGCACAGTCTCCAAGTAAGAGAAGGCGTAGGCTAGGCATGTGTCGATACCCTGGTGGAGGGGACCAGTGACAGGGTTAGAGTCCGGCTGACTGAATGAATGGGATGAAGAGTACTGGCTCGAGACCTGAGACGCCATGTCTATGCCCTAGTAGGACGGCCGCCGCCATCGTCTTTCGCTACCCCCTTTCTCTGACGCTTGGGTCACCAGGATCTGCGCAACCACGGAGAATCTCCTCATGCACCGAGGCACGACTACATCGCCATGGCCGAAGACGTCGCTGGCTTTATCCATCACCATCGTCTGAAGGACTCGACCCTCATCGGTCACTCGATGTGAGTGTCGCCCCTGACGATGCTCTTTACCGACCGAAATTCCCGATTCTCACTTCGGAACAGGGGAGCCAAGACGGCAATGACGCTCGCGTTAAGCCAGCCTCATCTCGTCGACAAATTGGTCTCGGTTGACAATGCGCCGGTTGATGCGACGCTTAACAGCTCCTTTGCCAAATATATACAAGGCATGAGGAAGGTAGAGGAATCAGGGGTCACGCGCCAGAGAGATGCTGACAACATACTACGAGAGTTCGAACCTGTGAGCTCAGCCATCCGCTATGTGCTCGTTTGGAGGCTGATGAATAGCCACAGGAACCTCCTATTCGTCAATTTCTTCTAGGAAATCTCTACCGACCCGAGTGTAGCGAGGGGCAAAAATTTCGAGTCCCTCTCGGCGTATTGGCTAAGTCTCTTGACCACCTTGGCGATTTCCCATACAAGGACCCCGACCAGCTACGCTTCGAGAAACCGGCACTCTTTATCCGAGGCACGCATAGCAAATACGTTCCTGATGAGGTTATTCCCCTGATCGGCCGGTTCTTCCCACGCTTCTCGTTGGTGGATGTCGAAGCAGGGCACTGGCTCATATCCGAGAAACCCCAAGAATTTATGCGAGGTGAGAGCTCTTTGTCAGGTAGGAAATGCTTGGACCCTGAGATATAGCTGACCGGCCACTGTTTAGCTGTGATAAACTTCTTATCGCTGAAAGAGTGAGCCCATCAGGTGGCACGGAGTGTCTCGGATTTATAGCTGCAGGTATCATGTGCCCAGTGGCTTTCTAGCATTGCCACTCTGAAGCCATAAAGGATTCCCCTCTTTCATACACATGGACGGTTGAGATTGAATACGATAATGTAAGCTCTGGACTGATGACTAACAAGGGCAGGCGGGAATGTAGCTAGTGTCGCCGTGCAGATCTAGCGTATTGCCCCTTCGTGTCGTAGTGGATACAAGCTCTGGTGTCTGGACGATCTGATCGACGACTTCAAGGAATGGTGTCCTCACGTTCTCTCGAGTTTTGGAACTGACTTCGCAAAACCCTATACCGTGGGCCTCTGCAAATGCCTTACCCTCTTCGAACGACACCGCCCGGCCACCAGAAGCTGCTTTATCCAACTTGCTGCCAACCTTGTGGTCTTATCAGCCGAGACGGTAAGCGGACGGGAACTCTGCGAATTACGTACCAAGTAGAGCACGGCACCAGGGGAAGCATTCGATCTTGCCTCGTGGACCCATTTCTCTAGACCAAGGAAGCTTCTCCTACTTGAAGTGTCGTAAACAATGATGACTCCGTGGGCGCCGCGATAGTAGCTTGTCGACAAGGTGCGGAACCTTTCCTGGCCAGCCTTTATACCCAAACGGTATAATGGGAATCAGATGTGGAACAAGGACACGGCTATGAACACGGGCACTAGAAATGGGAAGAATGCTTACCGTGTCAAAGATGTTCAGACGGTATGCCTTGCCCCTTACAGCCAGTTTCTTCATCTGGACCCGTTACCGGGACACTGATCAGCCAACATTATGGGAGTCAAGCTGGTCACTAGCCATGCTAGACGTGAAGTGGCTCGATGGGAGTCTCTTCTCACCTTGAAGTCAATTCCGATCGTAGCCGTCAAGGATTCTGGGTCAAACTGATCGTCGCAATATCTCACGAGTACTTTTAGTCATTGCATGTTAGGTTTGCACAGTCTCCGCTATGTGGTAGGCATGGTGCTGCCGGAACCCTCCCTTGATTACTTACAAGCCGACTTGCCTGCCCCTGAAGGCCCGATGCATAGAAGCTTAAGCACCGGAAATGTCTCCTCTGATGACATACCAGCGGGATTCGTACAGACACACTTTGAAGCAGCCAGTGAAGCCTCGCTCCAGTTTAGATAAGATTTACAGTGACGGGAGGTCAATACTGCTGATTTGAATGTACGCGGCTTAATGTATTATTACGTCGTGCGCGGCTATTTGCAGCTGTTCGGTGTGCGCGGGATAAAATGCTTGTCCGATGTTGTTGCGTTGTTGGGGTGGGTGTTAAACTTACTAACGTTAGGTCCCTCTAAACTATCTGATAAACAAGTACAGATCGAGGCAAGTTACCAACCAATACATCGAAGTAGTCTAGATGCAAGCCAAGCCCTCAAGACAAGTGAGCCACTGTCTATCAAGAGCCACCGTCTATCAAGAGCCACCCCCAGGTGTGAACGTCCCTGCACACTTGTTCGTACAGGTGAACCGAAAACAAAGGATTCTGCTGCCCTAACGTTAATGGTGCCGTCTTCTTGATTGGTAGGTCGGTGCTGCCAAAATATTGTTGTAACACTTTCTTTGTTTAAAATATCCATCATTCATCCTCGTACGTGGGGGGTATTCGTGATCCTCAAAAGTAATACCGGGAAAATAGAGGATGCCCTACGCCGACGTGATATGTATTAACAATTGCTACGTAGGTTATAAGCAGGAGGACCGTAGTAGCGACTGGAATCCTGAGTGTGATACCTCCCCCACACCGGAACGCGTGGTGTGCATCTTTTAAGGACCCTACGGCTATAGTGATGGATAGGCGGGCATGCTTAGATCCTTGGGATTCCAAACCGAGGAGGTTTTACTGCTCCAGAAGCCCGTGGCGCCCAAGACACCTGTCCTCAAGGGTCTGACGGACTACAGAAGAATATGTTGGTCACACAGTATACGCCACACATGCAGGCCGACAAGCCTGGTCGCCCTTGACATATTCCAGGTATATCAGCTAATACTCCCATTTTATCTGCTCTGAGAGGATGCTGTATTCGCGGCTACCGTGCCGCGCAATGCAATCACAAGTGGGACCTAATGCCATTGCGAAATAACCCACGCCTTTCCATGACCACGCCGGATAGTAATTTAGACCTGATCGAGAACGCGCTCCTTGAACTCCCGCTCCACCTTCTGGCCCTCCTCGTTCGTCGTCGACTCGCCGTGCAGGGTCATCAGGGCACCTAGGTCGAATTTGGGCGCCTTCAGGAGCTTGACCTTTCGGATGTGCACCTAAGAAGCACCTATGTCAGCAAGTCCTCAGAGGAGCATATGCGCTGCTTCGTGTTGGATGGGGTATGGATCCCGACATACGTTCTGCAGTGGGTAGATTCCTTGTGTGGACTTCTCAATCTCGCGGCCGATCACTTCGGGGATCAGTTTGGACGTCAGCTGCTGCAGGGTGCAAGTTGCTGCCTCTCGCTGGATAATCTCCACCATCTTTTTCCGGATAGCACGGATCTGAGACGACGCGGCGTATGTGGTCTTCTTGACCTGGTTAGGTCGGCGCTTGGTAAAGGCAATGGCGAAGAGGCGTAGAAGATAATCGTCCGTGGTCTTGACGGTGACGTTGGCCTCGATGAGAGTTTGCCACTTCCGCACGAGGGAACGAAGCTTGTCCGAGGTGAAATCAAGGCCGTGGAAGTTGGTAAGACAGTTCTTGCCCTGGACCTCGTCCACTCGCAGCTTAACTTTACGGAAGGCGTGGTCCTCATCCTTCTGCAGATCGGCTAGGGAGACCTCGAAGATACGGCCCTTCAGGGCGTCGTTTGCGTTCTTGAGACCAGTCGTTCGGTTGACCAGGGTCTTGCCGACACTAAAATTGTAACAGTTAGATAGGCGTCAATGATGATAATCTCACAAGTGCGGGCTTGGGAGCGTACTCTCGGATGTTGAAAGGCGAGGGGGCCTAAGGGTATTTAACAATTCGTTAGTCTCGAGTAGTGACTTCGACACGGCGGTAACCGTGGCGACGGTTGAGTGGTCGTGAGCATACCTTGATGGAATACCAGTCCTTGCGGGCAAAGGGGTCCTGGGTCCTCTTCTTGAGGCCCTTCTTGCCCTTGGACAGTCTCTTGTTCCTATCCATCGAAACTAGTCAGTATTCGCTTGCTTCCATTGCGTGGCCAGCCTCATATAAAGGACTTGGCTTTCGTGTTAAAGTGTGACGGGGGACGCAAATCGGGTAGGGTATCGCGATTCGGTGGGAGCTTCCGTTGTTACTCACTTTCCAACAGCCATCTTTGCGAGAGGATTGTGATAGCTCGCAACTCAGGACGGTCCCCGGGAAATTGGTGTTGAAGGACTGCTGGTTTGCGCTTGTTAGCGGAAGTGGGTGATTGTTCAACTCAGCAGGTGCCAGGCGGTTTACAGGAATAATTGATTGCGAAATTTCGAAAGTTTGTGTGCATGGTGGGAAAACGTCGGCTGTGGCTCGAAAATTCAAATTGTGGATCGTATAAAGTGGTCAATGCGGTAATAGTGAGGTACAGGGTACATACCTCAAAGGAGCGGGCTCGAATATGCACCTTTCTACCTACTAAGTACGTATTATCTACAACCGTTAAATGACGAAATAAGGTACAGGCGGACAGGTACTACAATAAGTTGTAGGTAATGGACGTTTTATCGTTGATGATTTATATGCTCCAGCCTACGTATCGTTCTTGATTATGTATGTAGTGAAAATAGCAACCATTTCCCTGTCTTCTTATTCTCGCCCAAGACCCCCATCAGATCGCGGCGTTTTTCGTGTTAACGACTTACCTATAACCTTTCTGCAGCTGCCAAATGCATTTAACACCCTTCGTTGCCCTCACTAAATGCTACGATGCTCTCATGTCTCCTCGCCCATCACTGTTCAATCGGTAGTGGACACCGTTTCAAGCACTACCTATATGTAGGTATGTTGCGCAGGCTTGCTACAAGAATTATTCATTATGGTAACCCAACGGACTAGCATTACAAAGGTATATTGTTCCCTGGTCCAGAGTGAGCTAGCAATGCTTGATTGGCAGCTGCTTCTCCCTTCCCCAACGCCTTCGCTGAATATCAAATACGACCAGCCGGCAAACGCCCAACGCCCATATGATCTTTGTCGCCCAAGCCTGTTAGTCCTTTTCCAATGTCCCAGCGCCAATCCCAGCCATACCCGGGTTGTCCGCCAACGGCTCCCTCACGGTTTCAGGCACCAGCCCCCCAACTCCCCCGCCTTAATGAGATTGATTCCCTTCCGTCATTACAGGGACGCCCTTCCTCGGGATCCTTTGGAGCCTCTGCGACCCGCATGAAGAAAGAATTGTTTTGAGTGTATACACAGGCCTCCATAGTGCCTTCAGAATGCCTTCTCCTCCTCTTGCCGCGTTCCTTCTTCCCACGCATCGAAGCTGGGAAAGCTGAAATAGCATGCCGAGGCTGGACCTGATATTAGCATTACCGAAGCAGGATCCGTATGCAGCCGACAGCTTCTAGGGTGAGACATACGTTGACTATTACTCTGCATCATCGACCGCTGCGTGGGTTCTGATAGCCGATGACCGGTTCCGTCCTCGGCTTCTATTCTAAAACTCCTGGTAGAGGACGGAGACGATGGCGATGACCTGAGAAGATTCTCAGAA
Organism: Monosporascus ibericus; assembly: GCA_004154915.1. NCBI lineage: Eukaryota > Fungi > Ascomycota > Sordariomycetes > Xylariales > Monosporascus > Monosporascus ibericus. Next base: position 20,210 of record QJNU01000668.1, on the reverse strand, counting down.
TTCGATTTGGATACGACGACACGACTTAGCAGCTCGGTTGCTCTTCGATTTGCGTTCGGCGCCGTTAGGACTCCGGAACATGAATTCGATGTGGTAATAGAAGGTTCGGTAACGCAGGCCCTAAGCAAGCGTGGCCGTGAAGGTCGCCGTCGACTGCTGTCCCTTGATCTTGGTGACGATTCCCTTAGCGGGAAATAGTGAGGGGCCGCTGATAAAGTAGCCATATCGGCAGCGGTCGTGGTGGAGGAGTCGCTCTCTGGCGGTAGTTAATTGTGCACGAGACGGTGTGCAATTATGTCCTTGCGTGACAATTATGATCTTCTATTACAGGTCGAAACCAATATGGTGTATGATTGTGTAATTCCGCAGCGAAACCGAGATTCGAAGCCTTGTAGAAAACTACGCGCTCCCTCGTTCTTCTTATTCTCTTGTTTTCGGCGCTATGGTATTGCGGAACAGTTTCCCTCTGCGCACTTGACCCAATGCCACATGTCAATGGCATGGGGTCATGCTAGCTATGTGGTACTCGCTGTATGGTCTTGGTTTGCTCTTGGGCGTGCACTCTGCAGCAATACTGCCTAACCGCCCCTCACAACGCCATTCACTCACATTCATTGGGGTGGGGAATGCATTGACAGTTCACCACTCGCTCTACATACCTGCAGTCATATAGAACGCTCCCTCCCAAAACAGTCGGGATGCCTGTCCTTTTTGTCCAGTTATAGCAAACCTTCGCGGTCCACGCTGCAGGGCTTCTCCAGTTTTTGCTTGGTCCAGGCCAACTGGGGGAGCCCTAGGGTGGGCTAGAACGACTGAAGTTGTCAGCTTGGACAAGAGTGGATACTCGACGCGAATGCCGCGATAATCCGCACAACCAGCCATTAGAATGGACGGCCAGGGAGCCAGGTCACCGGTAAAAACAATAACGTTGCAGGTTGGTCGTTCAGAGTTGGTTTACACATTCAGCAAGTCGTCCTATTAACGGGTGCGGATGTATAGTAAAGTGTATTGCATCATACCATAACAGCCACCAGCCACTTTGACTCACAACCCTGACTTGAGAAGCATCAATCTCCACTGGACTAATGCCTAAATTGGCAGCATCTGCCAGCCGCTGCTTTTCATTTGCAGGCCTTGGTGGACTGGTCAAGGTTGGAGGCATGTAGTAAAACGAAGTATCTCTCGAGCGCACGTGTTCGCAAGTAGTGAGCACGCTGTGTTCTGCGGAGAATGAATCAGTGTTGCCAGAATACAATTTTGAGGAGCCTGCTACCGCGGCTGTAACTGACATCAATCTTGGGTATGTCTTAGTGGTCAATGCTATTTTATCCGTTAACATAAACTCCGCGCCAAATAAGAAGGGGGACATACTCGTCCCACATCCGGCCTTGTACAGCCTTCAATTCGTCCTCCGTCATTCTATTCCCAGTTGTGAAGTAGCCTGTCAAAGATCAGTTTCCTCTTACACCACGAAACTAGCTTGGTAGAAAGGGCCCATACCAGCAGTAATCTTAGCATCGATCTCGACCCGTGAGTCCGCAGGGATCAATTCTTCGGGGAGTTCCACGCGCTCGTGGATAGGGATTCTGCTCAAACATTAGGCTGGGTGGTGAGCTTATGTTTCTTATCGTTAGACTCACCCCTGGCCAACGATGGCATCGTATTTCATGCTGTCGATCATCGTCAGTTTATAAGAGCAAGACGACATTAATACTACAGTAAACCCACTTGCTCATGCTCAACATCCGATCGATCTTCTTAATACCAAGCCAATGTAGGATGTCCGGCATCAGCGCTTGGAAGCGCATATCCTTGACGCCGGCAACATTCTCGGTCCGCTTGAAATAGTCCGAGGCCCGATCTTCTCCGCGCTTTCGCGCATTGTAGACGACTGTGGGTAGTGTATTAGCATCTCCAGATTACGGGAAGCGGCCCATTATCACGCACGATACTACAGTCCGTCAGCTCAGTTCAATTCTTGTACATCGTAGAGCCAACCATACCTTGGTAACTTCACCCAAAGCCCGTCCTTCCTTCCTGAAATAGATCACGACGCCGCTGCCGCCGTTCTGTGCTTCCCGGACGGCCTCTTCGATACCGAAGATGAGGTAAGGCCTACAAGTGCAAATATCCGATCCAAATACGTCGCTGCCGTTGCACTACGTATTCAAATCGGTCAGGAGAGTCATAACTAAGGACGATAGCTTGTAATCGGCTTACCTCGTCATGAATCCGCAAGGCGAGTCTTGACTTTTCGTCAGACATCTTTGCTGGGTCGCCAAAGCAATAAACAGTCAACCCGCCTAAAGATGTTATCATCAGCAAAAGGACCCACCGTCTACTCAGGGACGGTCGTCACGTTGCCTTACCGATTGGGGGCAGGAAGACTTTAATGTCGCCGCGAGTAATCAACTGCGCAGACTTCAGCCATGCATAAACACCTGGTATGACGGGCAGAATACCTCAGGATAGCTGCCACCGGTATGCTCGAAGAGCGAACGGCGAAGAACGCCCTCGTCTGACGCGATCAGCACTAAGGAAAACGAGACGAGCGTGGGGGTTGCCCACCGATGCCAAATCTCTCGGCCACTCCTGGAAGATACCAAACCTATTCAAGCCGGCAGCCATTAGTTCCATGTGGGATGCGAATGGTAAGCGTGGACTCACTGGCTCGACAGCAAACTTGGTAACGGCAAGTTCCCCAGTCTCATTCAAACAGACTTTCCCGTCGGGGACTCTGAATCAAGTTAGTTCGCGTCGAAGATGAACGGGTGAAACATACAGTCTGCCACTACGGACGCTTTCCTGGAGTTCCGGCAGCTTATTGCGGTTAGTAGAAGTAAGTAAGCAGTGGCCACAAGCGCGATCATACCTTCATATGCGCCTTCGTAATGGCGATGGTGGGTCGAATATCCACTGCCGAGGCGTTAGACGAGGCACGTAAACTACAGTGACGATAACATTTACCATTCTCTTTTTCGATTGTGTCCGCAAACAGCCATGGAGCCAAGTGACCCCAGGGGTCCATGGCGACAATCTTCTTCTTGTCGCCCCATTGGGGAAACGGTCCGATACTGGCAGCTGGCTCGGTATTCGTAAAGTTAGGTCTGCGTCAAAAGGACCTCCGTCAGCCACTACAACGACCCTAGAGGGCGGGGAGTGCGCGCGTTCACCTATGGTTGGCGTTAAGCTGCTTGCTAGCGAGAGCAAGGGCGAAGTATATAGAATACGAGCCGCCGTGAGCTAAGAAACCGTAAGATACTCGACGAGGATACCGCTGAGAAGTAGGACTCACCTCCGATAGCTAGATAATAGAATTGTTAACATAGGGACTGGGCTAGCAGGAGGTCACAACGCACCGTTTCGTCTGCGAATGGTAGATGAGGATCGGGATACAACCACTGGTCCTCGCCTGGAGGCATCGGGCGCCCCCCAGTCTAGCGGGAGAGGCTCGATGCCGTTCTGCTTAGGGTAGGTTCTGGAAATGCTCAGTATAAGTCGGCCACGTTGCTGTGCGAGAAAGGTCCGCTCACGTTAGAATGATTCGAGAGGTAAAACCTGACTTCTGAGCCTGGACAGCTGCGCTGGTCGTAAGCGAAGCAGCGTCCGTTATGGACTCGGCAGCAGTCGCAGAACGTTCCCGGTCCGGACTAGGAGGGCCAGGGGCGATGCCCATATTCGGAGATGGAGTAGTAGCAGTCGGAGCTAGGGCATCAAGTCGTTGAGAAACCGACGCGACCTCGGTTGCAAGTCGACGCTGGCTCTCTTGTATAGCCCCCAGGACCTTCAAAACATCATCCATACCCCCAACGCCCTCCGCCTGTGAAGCAGACGCCGACATCTTAAACTCAATCAGACGAATCTAGCAAAGACCAGCCGAAGCGATATACCGAGGGCACTCAAGTATCAGTGAGTCCTAAGGAATTTCGCTATTATATGGGTACTAAGAGGTCTCGTAGGCCCTGGTGTATTTCAACAAGAACATTCGAAGCTTAAAGGGCTGGTTGATTGAACCGTTTGGGACGTCACCTGAGTCTAGCCGAAATGACAATCAGAAGATAGCGGTAATGTGGGGGTTGAGACCCGCAACACCCGAACGAGACGAGGACCTCAGGTTCCAATGTCTTGGGGTCCAGCAACGCTTGCAATGTTATAGGTGCCCAAGGGTACCTTTTACCTCCATTTAGGTAATCATCAAGCTGGTGCATACTTGTAGCCACATGTATAGGAGCCGAATAGGTACGTACATGCACACGAGAGGCATAGTTGGTCTGGGCATCAAAAATACGACGGACTACATGTATTTTGTGCTGTCGTGCCTACGGTACACAAGCTCGTGTAGGTACATGAGGTATGCATAGATAGGCCACCTGGTAGTAGTGTCTGTATCACTCACTGTTGAAGCTGCCGGAGCGACGGGATATATGTCTCGTTATATTATTATGTGCGGGGGCGCACATTTGTTGGTAGGTCAGTTGTAGGTAGAGCCATATAGTGAGTTAGGTTCGATTCCTAACAGCGCTAATGGTCTTCGCTATTTTGCCTCAACTCTGCCAAGCTCCCCGCATTGGCAACTGGGTTCCACGTAGATAAGGTCGCCCCGTGCTCCCGCATTAATATGGCTTAAATGCCTGTTAATCTGTATTGCTTGTGGGAATCTTAGCGATTTATTACTTTATCGAGATCAGGCCCTATTTTTCGCCCTAGTTAGTTTGACCTCGTCAAATCTTACCTCATCAAGATCAGGCCTTATTTTTGAGGTTGTGGCTGCGCCTGCGGCGCAGCTGTGGCTAGGGCTCTCCAAAATCCTGTAGCTCTAAGTACCGACCCGTAAAAGACCCATAAATAGACCCACAAAAACGAAACCTCAAAAATAGGGCCTGATAGCAAGTTGTGATTTTTTGGCTCCGTTCTCAGCACTCCCATATAAATTTTCAAAAATCTCTCTTAAAGACTCGCAAATAAAGCAATAATAAAAAGGTGTCATAAAATAACAAAATATATATATATATATATATAATCATATACAGCTTTAAAAAGCTTCCTAATAATATATATAACTTCTTAATCGGAACTAGGTTGGCGGAGATATTAAGGAAATAAATCAAAATTTTCGTTTTCCACAAACCTTCCAACCGGAACGCCCTTATGGCTTACCTCAGCTAGCTCAGGCCTCGCTGGCTCGTTTTCCAAAGTACTGTTGTATTACGCTAAAAATTAACCAATTAAATCCCAAATCCCCGTAACGAGCCAGCGAGGCCTGAGTTTATGTTGTACGAATAAGGATCTTATTTTATATATCCTTACCAAAATTATCGAATTTTCTTTTAATTTTTTTAATTTATTCGAATAAAATTAACCTTTTAAAATAAAAAAAAATATTATATACTTAATTTAAATCCGGTAAATTTAATATTATTTATACGCGTTAAATATAAGCTTTTATAAATATAGAAATTTTTTTCGATTTTTTTAAATAATAATTATAGTTAATATAATTAAATTTAAAGCTGGAAAATAAGCGACCGTAACGTTTTTATGGTTACGACGTAATAATTATCGGTCGCATTATCGTATACCGGGTTTCCCATATATATTCTATATAGGACAAACCCGTATATTAAAGTTTTCGGCCGTACGGATTATAATTATTATGTTATAACCTTAAAAAGGTTCCGGATTTAATTAATTAAAACGCTTTCTTAATTATAACGTAATAATTATAACCCGTACGGCTAAAAGAATAATTATATGGGCTTTTCTTATATTAAATTACTTTTAAAAAGTTTATGGCAAAATATTACATATAATAATTACGTTATCGTAATTATAAGGGCGTTCCGGTTAAAAAATATATATAAAATAAGAATTTTAATTTAAATTTTAAATATTTCCATTAAAGCAGCCCCGATTAAAAAGTTATATATATCGTTAAAAAGCTTTTTTAAAATTATATATCTTTATAATTTTTATAATTTTATAATTAATTTTATTTATTATTTAATTTAAAAAGTTTTAAGAAAAGTTTTTAAAATTTTATATAAAAGCGTATAAAATAAGACTAAAAAATTATAACTTAATATTAGGCCGTATTTTTAAGACTTATGTTTTTTGTGGGTACTTTTATGGACCTTTTGTGGGTCGGTACTTCGAGCTACAGGTTTTTGGAAAGCCCTAGCCACAGCTGCGCCGCAGGCGCAGCCACAACCTCAAAAATAGGGCCTGACCTTGGTGAGGTAACTTATGGCTGCGACAACATGTTATGACCCAATAGGTTTGGTAGCCTCCCGTACGGTCGGAAACAGCGGAGGCTAGCGTCCAGCCCGAAGGGTCAGGGTCACGTGACGAGCTCGAAGGGCTCGAAGGGCCAAGACCTTCGAGTTAGTCGAGCCAAGAGACGGCTCGACAGACTCGACGAGCTCGAGGGTTCGAGCCGGTCGAACATATCAAGCCAAGAACAAGATATATACGCTCATTAATTCTATAATTTAGATAAATTACCAGCTTATAATGTAACTTAGTTACCTAAGTTACTTTTAATAATTTGTTATTATTAAACGTAATTATTACGTATTTTATTATTTAGTTTTTTATAATAATATTATTAATATAAATCGTATAATTTAAGTTTAATAATTAATTAAACCGACTAACCGTTATGCGATATAAACTTTTATTTAATAATATTATTAAATTTTAAGTAATACCTTTAATATTATATTATTTAGCAAATAATCCGCTTTTAAATAAAATTTTCAAGTTTCCGAAAATAATATTATAAGCGTCGATAACGAAAAAGCTTCAGTTAATCTTTTTTTTTAAAAAAAACCTTACGACGATTAAATAACTTAATTAACGCTGTGGATTAATTAATTAACCATTAGACCGCATTAATTAACACTTTTTAAAAATTTGTAAATAAATAAATAAATAAAAAGTAACCCGTATAACTATTATAACCAGTTTAACCAGATTAACTTACTTAATTAATATAACCTACTTAAATAACTTATAATAAAAAAGCTAAAAAGGTTTTAAAATTTACTAAACTCGACCTTTTTAACGGAATTATTACTAAGTTGTAATAATTCCTTATAAAATACCGTATATACTTAAATACTTTTTAATTAAGCTTGCAATATTTACCTTTCGAATTTAGTTCGTTATAAAATAATTAACCGAAAACGTAATTATTTAGTTTAAGTCCATTCTTTATAAATAAGGTATTAACCTTATTAAATAAAGATTTATAGTAATTATAGCAATTTATAATAATTATAAAAGATTCGAGAAAATATTAAGGAAAATATTTAAAATAGTAAACGAAAAAATTAGGTCCGAAAATGAAATTAAGGACCTAAAATAAAAAGGATTAACTTTTAAATACGGCAACTTTTTCGTTTAGTTAGCCTTAAAGATCAACTGGAAACAGGAAATATTAATAATTATATTTTTTAACGGCTTAAATAAAAAAATCCAAAAAGACCTATTTAACAATAAACGTTTTAAAAGGTTAATGAATTATATCGCCATGGTAGTTAAAATCGACGACCGATAATACTCCTAGAAAACTCGACATTTTAAGGACCGGCAAAATAATAAGCCAAGGTATTTCCTTAATAGTAATACGTTACGAAGAACAAATATATCCCATGAAACGGCACCTGGACCTATGGAAATAAAAGTAATATAATAATAAAACCGACGCCAGATTTAGTGCTATAACTGCGGTAAGATAGGATATATCGCCCGTAAATGTCCAAGTAAATAATAATCCAAATAATAGGTACTTATATTAAAAGGACAGCCCAGAAATAATTAGAATAATCAGAATAATAAAACATTTAGTATGGTCACGATTAAAAACGATTATAATCCCCTTAAGGAAGTATAATAAGGATTCTAAAAAGCAAAAAGATTATCTAAGGAATAACGAACCCCAATTATAGGACCTATAATAGCCTAATAGCTAAAGGAATACGACGGATGGAAAGAGTTTACAAAAGATAAGCTATTTTCTCGCCTTTAATAAAAAGGGCAATAACGGTACGTATAGTTGGAACTAAACGTATAGATTAAGAAATATTAAAGCTAAGACGAAGTCTTATTACCAGGATACTTAAACCGGTACGGAAAACTTTATATTATTTACTACAGGCGCGCTTATTACCTTAAATATATACAAAAATAACAATATATCGAAAAACGGATTACGCGGATATATAACTAAAAATTCGACTTCCGTAATAAAATCGGAACACGTTTTAAGGATTAAAGATAGTATAAAAGATTACGAAAATACGCGTTATAAAATACCATTAACGTTATTACGATAGCAACAAATTCGCTTAAAGGAAAAGGCTACATTAACGAAGATTTTATGTACCATTCCGGATAATACGACTATAAAACAAAAAATAAACAAATTTATCAAACGGTTATAAAGGCGTTTTTGGAGGTAATTAATAACCTAAAATTTCGATTAACCTTTACGCAGGACTGCAATAAACGATAAGAAATTTAAAAGACAATCTAGCAGAAAAGAAAATAAAGGTAATACGATGCCCAGTTTTAAGCACGATAAAAGGGGTAAAAAGACTCCGAACCAGAATATAACAGCAAAAAAGATTTCCAAACGTAAGTCCTTGAATTCGAAGTTACCCTACGCCGGCAGAAAGGATACTTAAAGCAGCTATAAGCTTTTAATTAGCAAAATTAAAAGCGTATTAAAGCGTTAAAGAACAATTTAAAAGGTAAACGTTATTTATAAAAACGCCGTAAGATAATAAAACCCTAAAAAGCTAATAGAAGCTTTTAAAAAAGGCTTTAAATATAATAATAAAAACTAAAACGACTTTATTACCTTAAAAGTAAGAATTAAGATATATTAGTTTACCGCATTTATGGATTACGGAATAATAAGAGGTAATTATATTTTACTGAAAGTAACTAACAAAGTTAGGTTATTATAAAAGGAAAAGATAGAACCTTATATCGCCGAGAACGTAAAAGGTTAAGTATTTATTTATAATAATAAAATGATTAGCTGCGAGATTAATTACTTCGAGATTTTTATTAAAGAACGAAATTAAATAACAAACTTTAATATCGTTTCGTTAAGAAATTACGATATAATCTTCGGAAAACCATAGTTATACCAGTATAACCCTTTAATTAATTAAGTAACTAGTTAAGTAAAGTTTATTTTATATCTTTTTAATAAAAGAAAATTATAAAAAAATCTTATTATTTAATCTATAATAGTAACGAATGCAGGTATGAAAATACGACAAAAACTTTATTACCTATAAGAACAAGATAAAAAACAGCAAAGGTATTATAAAAGAATACGACGTATTATCGTTACTATTAAAACAAAATTACGAGAAGTAAATGATCACTTATAACATTAACCCCCAGAACCAGAAATAATAATTAACGTACCTCCACAGTATTACAAATATGAACGATTATTTCGAAAGAAATTTAAGACTAAATTATTAAAATATAACGAATAGAACTATAAAATAATTCTTAAGGAAGGAATATTAACCAAGTTTTATCTGATTTATAACCTTAACGAAATAAAATTACAGATATTACGTAAATACCTTAAAAATAAACTTAAAAAAGGTTATATACGACGTTTTAATTTATTAACCGGATAACGTACTACACAAGCTCGCGGGCCACATAAGCTCGCGGGACACTTTTTTAATATTTTAACTACTTAACTTTTGTTATTTATTTCTTAACAACTATAATATGGAACGACTTATAAAAGTATTTAGAATAAACCTAGCCGTTTAGGCTAAAAAGAATAATCCGAAACTTAGTTATAGGAAACTTAGTTCTATTTATAACGTCCTACGTACTATCTTAGAAGCGCGATTTACCGGTATATGCGCCCGAACCGATATTATCCTTTATTTGCGAAAATTGAAGCCGACCGAAAAAGAATCGATTATCGACCGAATTCTTAATTTAGATACGCGAGCGTTTCCTGTTCGGCTTTAGTATGTTGAAGATATGGCGAATTTATTATTTACTTAACGCGCCGTAGAACGCGTTAAGGTTAACTGGGCGTCGAACTTTGTACGACGGCAAAAAAAGTTCCAAACGCGTTTAAATCGGAAGATTAATTATTAACGGGTTTTATGCGAAAATTTAAAAATATTTCGTAAGTGATTCGAACTTGTTCGGGTTATAATCGCAAAATATGGCATTACAAAAAAGGATATTTATAACTTCGACGAGATTGGCTTTTTAATAAGGTTATTTATGGTATCGAGTATGGTAATTATAAGCGCTAAAAGACGTAAAAAGCCTAAATAAGCTTAAAAATGTAATCGAAAATGGGTTATAATTATCTAAGTTATTAATTTGCAAAATTAGGTTTTACCGTTATTGATTATATTAGCGGGGAAAACTTACTTTGGTGTTTGGTATCGGGATAACCTATTGCCAGCTGATTAAAAGGTCGGTATTAATTTTAATAGTTAAATAATAAACGAATTAAGTATAAAATAAATTTAATACTTTAATAAATATACCCGAACGCGTACGAAAGGAATTAAACGTTTTTTTTTCCTTAACGGTTACGAAAGTTACCATTTGATCGAATTCGAAAAATATTGTGCGAATAATAATATTATTACTTTTTGCATATTTACGCATTTTTCTTATCAGCTTTAACCTTTCGACGTATCTTATTTTTCCGTTTTAAAACGCGCTTATTTGTTATATATTGAAGGTTTAATACGACGTTATTATACTTATATTACGAAAAAAGACTTTCTTTTCGGCTTTTACGACGCGTTTAAAGTTGCTATAACGTCCGATAATATTAAATCCGGATTCGCGAAAGCTGGACTTATTTTATTCGATCTTAATAACGTTTTTTCCGAATTAGAAATTCTTCCGGTTATACCTATACCGACCGTTTTTTTGCTTATTTCTGCTGGTGTTATTTTTCCGCCCGCGAAAACCCTTAGAAATATCCGGGAAGTAACAAAATAAGGACGTTATTTACAAAAAAGGAATAAAAATTACCAGGGTAATTCGTTAATAAGAATAATTAAATCGGTTAATTTTATAACAAAAGATTATATACTACTTTTGTATAAAGCCGCTTGTGTTTAGGAAGAAAACGTTTGATTAGGCGAAACGAATTACATTTTAAGCAAACGTTAAAGGATTAAAAATAAACGTTTTTAAGAAGGAGGAATACTTATTATATAAAAAGGATAAGCTTTTTTGGCCGAAAAGGAAGGGGGTGGTAAAAAAATGCAGCTAATAATAACTAAAGGTAGTCGTCGCAAAAGGGTTAAAACGAAGAAATGGAAGTGTGGCGTTTGCGACAAGCCCGGATATAATGCGCGTACCTGTAAAGAAGTTGTAAATATGTTTTGCAAAGCAGAATCCGATTAATTTTAATTAATGCGATATGTTGTTATTAAGTTATTTGGATTTGTTGTTGCGGAGTATTAAAAAGTGTCCCGCGAGCTTGTGTGGCTCGCAAGCTTGTGTGGTACGTTATCTTATATTTTTTATATTAAGAAAGAACGGAAAGTTACGCGTAATTATCGATTATAAATAATTAAACGATATAATAGTCAAGGATACGACGCCGTTACCCTTAATTAATAAAATAAAGGACCGCCTTTATAAAATAACGTAGTTTATAAGCTTAAATTTTAAAAAAGAATATAATTAAATACGCATCACACTAGAATACGAATAAAAATTAACCTTTAAAACGAAATACGGACTTTTCGAATACCTTGTTATACCTTTCGGACTTGCGAACGTATTAACAACCTTCTAACGGATGGTTAATTATATACCTAAAAAGTGTTTAGATATTTTCGTTATTTGTTACTTCGACGACATTCTTATTTACTTAAGGAATGAAAAGGAATATGTAAGATACATTTATAAGGCTTTTTAAGCTCTATAGAACGTAAACCTACTGGTTAATATAGAAAAAGTCAGTTTTATACCTAAGAAATGGAATTTTTAGGATATATTATTACATTAGGATATTATAAAATAACCCCCCAAAAATGGCTATAATACAAAAATAAAATGAACCTATTACAATTAAGGAAGTACAAGTTTTCCTCGAATTTATTAATTACTATAAGAAGTTTATTCGATATTTTAGCAAAATAGTTATAGCACTGTCAAACCTGACAAAAAACCGAATTTTAATAGATACTAAAAACAAAAAAAGCGTTTTAAAGAATTAAGAACGCGATTACTAATAAGTTACTATTAATCATATACGACCCAAGCCACTTAGTTAAACTTAAAACCGACGTTTCGGATTATAATTTAAGCGTAATAGTTAAATATTGCGATAATTAAGATAACTTATATTTTATCGCCTTTTACTCTTAGAAATTAAAGGAAGTAAAATTAAATTACGTTATTCCGGAAAAAGAATTCACAGTTATAGTTAAGGTTTTTCGAAAATTTAAATATTATCTTAAGGGAAACCTTTATTAGGTTAAGATATATACGAACCATAAAAACGTTATTCGCTTAATTACAACCGAAGAATTAACAAAACGATAATTATATTACGCCAAAATATTAAGAAAATACGATTTCGTTATTATTTATTGAAAGATATTAAAAAATAGTAAAGTAAACGTATTAAGTCGAAAACTAAACTTTAAAAAATAATTAAGATTAACTACTAAATTTTCGATCCCACGCTAAAAGGATATTTGCAATTACGACTAATAATAACGATTAAAGCAGCACCCTTTAATTTATAGCAGAAAATCTAGGAATATAATAATAACTTACTTAAGAACCAAAGAATGGAAAAAATATAAATTTTTAAAAAAGTATAAGGAAATACTAATACGAAATATATACGAACATTAATTATATAAATACCTAGAGATTTACAAAACCCTAAAAAATAAATACAACGTACTTATTACTTTCTTAAAATAAAATTAACAATAAAAAAGCTCCGACGGTAATAGTATATATATAATAAGATAAAAACTCGACGACATAAGTCATATAAAGAATTACAGCTATTATTAATCGTAAAGCAACTATAAGATTAATTATTTTCGATTTTATTATTAAGCTTTTATTATCAGAAAACTTAATTACGAGCATACATTATAAAATCATTTTTATAATCGTTAACCGATTTACGAATTTCTTTTATTTCCTATTATATAATAAGGATATAGATATAAAGTAGTTAATATATATATTTTTAAAATATATGCTAAGAAAATACGGGTTGCTTACAGAAATTATTTTAATCAAAGAAACGATATTTATGTCGAAATTTTAATACGGACTTATGGCGTATTTAGGGTTAAATCATAAGCTATTTAACGTATTTAAATTTTGAATAAACGGATAAACGGAAAAAACCTATTTAGAGTACTATGTTAATTACGAATAAAACAATTAGGTTTAAAGGTTATTTATCGCATAATTAACTTATAATACTAATTACTATAAAAGTATTAAAACGACTTTAACTAATACCAACTTCGGTTTTATACTAAAAGTTTATAAAGATATATACGAAAGCTTTATTAACGTGAAAGTAATTTTTATATTAAAATAACTTAAGTAATTATACGTAAAAATAAAAATAAAACTTAAATTCGTACGTAACTAAATAAAAAAATATTATAACCAGAAAAGGTTAAAAGGATTAACCTTTTAAAAAGAAAAGATAGTTTGCTTAATTGTTAAAGATTATTTAAATTAAGCGATTAAATAAGAAATTTAACTTTAAGTATATCGGCCTATATAAAATTATTAAGAAAATTTTAAAAAATAATTACGAATTAAACTTATTATCTAAAGTTAAGTTTTATTTAATTGTTTATATTTTCTTATTCTAATTAGCAGTAAATACAATTAAAATTAATATAGAACGAACCTAAAAAATTACGGAGGATATACGAATATACGAAATAAAGGAATTATTAAATGCACGAAAGGAAAAAGGTATAACTTAATACTTAATAAAGTAAAAAAGTTACCTAAATTCCGAAAACACTTAGGAACTCGTTGAGAATCTTATAAATACCTAGCACCTTTTAAAGGATTTTTATTAACGTCGGAGATATTAATAAAAATATCTTAATCCGTATTATCCGAGATTAATTAGTCGTTATTGTCGACCTTAGACCAGTTGGCTATTTTTATAGCCGATATAGCCATTTTAACGTTTAACTTTTTTGTTATTTTTTTAAACGTTCCATTTTTTATCGCTTCGGTACTTAAAACGCCCTGACGAAGTATTTCGATCTTATAATGACGTAAAACCTTTTTTTTATTTTTAAAGGTAATTTAATTTATTCGCGGCAAAATAAAAGGTTTTACGAGCTTCTTCTTTTTTACGTTTTAACCGATTTTCCTTATCTAGAAGCTTTTAATATTTAGATATAAAAAAATTAAAGAGATTACATAAACCGTTATATTCGGTATAGCGCGAATATTTTCCGAAATTAAGATAAGCCTTGCAAGTAACGTTTTCGGATTAGTAACGAAAGCAGGATATTTCCGATAGTATAACGAAGTTAAGGTGTTCAATCCGTTTTAAGAGGATAAAAGCGTTATTACGTTAACGAAATCTTAATTTTTTAATACCACCTGGTATAATAAGAAAATTGTAAAAAAGTAAAAGAAAAAATATTTACCGAAACTAGCAATAAATAGTCTTTAAAGGTAAAGATTTTAAAAGAAGAAAAATCGTATTATAACTTAATAAGTTTGATAACTTTTCGTACGGTCAGAACAGCGGAGGCTAACGTTTAGCTCGAAAGGTCAGAGTTACATAACGAGTTTAAAAGGCTCAAAAGGCTAAAACCTTTGAATTAGTTAAGTTAAAAAAGGGCTCGACAAACTCGACGATCTCAAAGGTTCGAACCGGTCGAACATATCGAGCTAAGAATAAAATGTATACGTTTATTAGTTCTATAATTTAAATAAATTACCAACTTATAATATAACTTCGTTACCCAAATTACCTTTAATAATCTGTTATTACTAAACGTAATTATCGCATACCTTATTACTTAGTTCCCCACGATACTGCTGCCAATATAAACCGTACGACTTAGGTTTAATAGTTGGTTAAACCGACCAACCGTCACACGACGCAACTACAGCGTACATCATTTTGCCATGGGCTTTTAAAGAGTAATTCAGTATACGAGAAGCCAGTACAGCTATTCTTTTGCCCGTACGGATTGTGGTTATTGCGTCGCAACTATAAGGGCGTTGCGGCCGCCCGTTTTTACTTAAGTCCGGGACTTTCTCAGAGCTGCGACGCAACAACTATAACCCGTATGAGCAAAAAAACTGGTATACGAGCTTTTCCCATACAGAATATACATAAGAAACCCGGTACATAATAATACGACCGGTAGTTACGCTGTCGCAGCTTTAAGAACGTTACGGTCGCTTATTTTGCATACTTTTAAAGCGCTAAAATTACCTATTTTCTAACCTTAAATTAAACCGTATTAACTATAATTACGATTTAAAAGTTTTAAAAAAAAGTTTTATATGCATATTAGCTTATATCCGACGCGTATATTAAGTTTTAAACTTATTAAACTTAAACTAGCTGCAAAATAATTTGTTTTTATTTAAATCTTTTATTTTTTGCAAGAAATAAAAAAGAATTGTTAATTTTGCTGATAACGTTTAGAACGGACCTATTTTTCTCACAACTATAACTCAGGCCTCGCTAACTCGTTACGGGGATTTGAGATTTGATTGGTTAATTATTAGTGCGATACAACAGTATATTAGAAAAAAACGAGCCAGCGAGGCCTGAGCTAGCTAAGGTAAGTCAATCGTTATATTTACTATACTAAACGCTCTCTGGCAACCCCACCACTTATTACCCTTTTCCTTATACAAACTAAGTGGGCGGTAGGGTCAGGGCTGGTACTTCTGTTAAGCGGTAGCTTGTTATATATATGTTATAGCTAAAAAGCTTAAAGAGGATTATATTAAAAGATTTTACGTTAAATTACTTCACTTTATAGGTAGTGAAATGTGTTATATAAAACTTTTAAAATTAATATCGTAATTATTTTTTAACACGAGTATTATAAGAGCACCTTTATATTTATATTATAAACAGTGGTAACTATATATATATATATATAACATTATAAAGGTCATTAAATATATAAAAATGTAAATATATTAACGTTCGCTTAATGGTAGTAATCACGTTATAATATTTATTATTTATATCTTAAATAATTTAATAGCAAAAGAACTATAAGATTATAAAATAAAAACTTTTTTATATCAATTAAGCGCTTTAAATAAAGATTTTTCTTAAAATTTTATTAAAGGTCTGTTATTACGCGTACGCAAGAATTATAATTACATTATAAACTTTACAACGTATGTATATAATATATATTTAAAAATACTCTAACATAAGAAGCTATTTATTATATTTATAATATAAGATATTATATTTTAAATAACTTAAATATAAAATAGTATCTACTATAATAATGATCGTATTCTTCTTTAATAAGCAAGTTAGCGAGATAGGTTAATTATGTAGCTTGTTAACGTAATTTTCTTCAGAATGTTTATAATATTTCTTAAAATTACGGTCTCCATTTCTCGTTTAATATATACAGTATTAACCTAAGCTAAAATATGTATCCGAGTTCCTGTAACGATCACTTATTAATAACCGCTGAAAGTTTTTTTTTAACAAAATGCTACCAAACAGGTATTATATTAATTTATAAAACGTTAAATATTTCTTTTTACATGCCCAACTTAAACCTCAAGTTGTAGTTGCTAACTATAATGATAGAAATCTTTAATTCTAAAATTATAACATCCTTAAAATTCTTATCGCTAAATTCTTAGGTATATATTACGTATGGTTAAATAATAATAAACGTTTCTTATTAATTATACAAAGAATAATACTTATATTATGGAAGAAAATCGCATTAATCATTAAAAGTGTTTTTACAATTGTTCGTTTTAACATATTTAAAATAAAGTTTATAATTATTATATAATATAATAACTTAATCGCTGAAAAAGTGTAATAATGTTTTTAAATATTTATTACGATTAAAATAAAATTTTCGATAAATGATATTAAAATAAATGTTTCGAAACTTTAAAATAACCATTTATAAAGTAAACATTACGTATTGACTTTCATTATACAATTCCTGCCGAAATAATAATAAAAGATTTAGTATATAAGTCGTAAAGCTTAAAGTTATATAAAAGACTATCTTAAAATTTAAATAGTTAATATGTTATGTTTTAGGTTTATCGGTTTCTAGATTTATTAATAATTAATAAATACGTTTATAATGAAAATTATAACATATTCTTTAATTAATAATACGAGCTTTAAATCCGTTCGCTAAAATAAAGATAACTTAAACCGTAGGCTTAAATTTTTCTTACTAAAAACTTATTAAACGTTAATGTTATTCTATATATCTTCTAGTTCTTTAAATATATTACGTTTAAACTTCTTTAATTTAATAGTAATATAAATAGGTAAAACAACGCATTTGGTACTGCGTTAGGCTTTTCTGGCATATAATATATTTTTAAATTAAAGATACGATGAATTATTTACAACGTTAATTATTTTAAAATTGTCGGCGATTAGTGCTAACAGGTGTTGTCTGCTGGCTGGCTTTATAAGCTCAGGCTGCAGGAGTGCTGCCTGGGACACCCTTTGTTTATAAATAATCCTTTGTCACCTAATCATGTATGTAAGGGCGATTGCTTACGGATTAGATTTATCCTTTCCTAGAATATATAGAACTAACATATAAGAGTTATACTAGATTCTTACACTTGATCACTATAACGGCTAATATGGTAGTATCTGTTAGTTATTAATAACTTAGTACGTTAGACAAAATGTTTAATTATAGTTCAGTAACGACAATAGTTAAGTAAATTTTTTTTAAAAAGACGTAAAAAGATTAGGACAAAGTTACTTAGTTAACGATATTAAACTAACGTCGCATTTTAAGAAAGTTTCCTGCTAAGCTAATAATTAATAACTTATCCGATAAAAGCTTCGTTTTTATAAAGGGCTAAAAACAGAACAATAACCTTTTCTCTTTTTTTTAAGTACGTACTTTTATAGGAAAAACTTTATAATAACGAAGAATTCTAGAAGAATAAGGAGAATAAAGGCTATTTTTAATAAAAGATAACTTATTGCTTTAATAATAACGATTAAAAGCAAATAAGTTAAGAACCTTACTGCTCCGAAGATAATATCCCGAGTAAAATTTAGATAAGCTTTATATATCCTTATATAATAACTTAAGTAATATAAAAACGTAAAAGTACGGGAAAATAGAAAAGCTAAAGTCTTAAAATCGAAAACTAAAAATTTAATAATACAATTTAACGAAATAATAACATAATTCATAGACGAGTTTTAGGTGATAAAGTCGCGAAATACGAATATATAAACAAAAGCGCTCAAGGCATTATAAAGCGCTCAGCTCGAAGTACAGGCGAATAATTCGAAAAAAGTTCCTATTACAATAGAAAAAGGCGACGTAGATAGAATCATTTCATTAAAAAAGGCAAAATAAAGCTCAGGAAATAATCTACTAAAAAACCAGACCATTTAAAAAAAGTGAAAAGTAAGAAGGTGAAGCTATCTAAGAAAAAGAGTTTATTTAATACGTGATAACCTTAATAATTTAAATGGGGTTTTCTATTTATCTTATCTTTAATTTATCTTAGATTTCCCTAAAAACGTAGTAAAAAACGTAATGGCTTTTTAGCAATATTTTCTTTAGCAAATTAAATAATTTTAACGGGGTAGATATATACAAAGGAAAAAAATGCAGTAATGAAGATAGCGAGCTTTGTTAAAAGCGCTTTAATTTTACGCCAGATAAAATGAATTATTTATTCGGTTGGGTTAAATAAAAGCTATAAAATAACGCGTTAAGTTTATTACTTAAAAGAATTAACTATAAAAAGGGCATAAAGTTAAAGCAATTAAATTAACTGCGTTTAATTAAGGTCATTACTAAGATTTGTAAAGGGCGCCTTTTAAGTTAATTATAAATTTTTTTTTTAAAAAACGAAATTTTTAAAAAAGAATTCTTACGCCGTAACTTACCTCAGCTAGCTCAGGCCTCGCTGGCTCGTTTTCCAAAGTACTGTTGTATTACGCTAAAAATTAACCAATTAAATCCCAAATCCCCGTAACGAGCTAGCGAGGCCTGAGTTCATGTTGTGCGAACAGGGGTTTCATTCTATACATCCCTACCAAAATCGTCGAATCTTCTCTTAATTTCTTTTATTTATTCGAATAAAATTAACCTTTTAAAGTAAAAAGAATTATTATATACCTAATTTAAGTCCGGTAAATTTAATATTATGTATACGCGTCGAATATAAGCTTTTATAAATACAGGAATTTCTTTCGATTTTCTTGGATAGTAATTACAGTTAATATAGCTAGGTTTAAAGCTGGGAAATGGGCGACCATAACGCCCTTATGGCTGCGACGTAACAACCATCGGTTACATCATCGTGCACCGGGTTTCCCATGCATATTCTGTATGGGATAAGCCCGTATATCAAAGTTTTCGGCCGTACGGGTTATGGTTGTTACGTCGTAACCCTGAAAAGGTCCCGGACTTGATTAACCGGAACGCCTTCCTAGTTACGACGTAACAACCATAGCCCGTACGGCTAAAAGAATAGCTATACGGGCTTCTTTCATACTGAATTACCCTTGGAAGGTCCATGGCAAAATATTGCATGTAATGGTTGCGTTATCGCAGCCATAAAGGCGTTCCGGTTAAAAGGTATGTACAGAATAAAAATTTTGATTTAGATCTTAAATATCTCCGTTAAAGCAGCCCCGATTAGGAAGTTATATATACCGTTAAAAAACCCTTTTAAAACTGTATATTCTTATGATTTTTATTATTTTATAATTAATTTTAATTAATATTTAATTTGGGAATTTTTAAGAAAAGTTTTTAAAATTTTGTATAGGAACGTATAAAATAAGGCCAAAAAATCACAACTTGATGTCAGGCCGTATTTTTAAGGTTTGTGTTTTCTGTGGGTACTTTTATGGACCTTTTGTGGGTCGGTACTTCGAGCTACAGGTTTTTGGAAAGCCCTAGCCACAGCTGCGCCGCAGGCGC